>BQNB010190399.1:394-11785 GCA_026074375.1 Tanacetum coccineum | reverse complement strand
TGTTGGGATTCTAAATTTGATGAGACAAAATAAATAAAAGAATGAAACAAAAGGATCAGAATCGTCATTAAAGAATTCTTCAAGCTGGTGGAGAATTATGAAGATTTGGTCAAAGATGTTAAAGATAATGATTAGGAAACATATTAATGTGATTTAATGTGATTTAAATAGTTTCCTTATCTATTGATTAGCTTCCTTTGTAAGCCTTAATATCCCTCTATATAAAGGGCATTAGGTGTGTAGGTTTAAGGTATCCAGAATAGTGTGTGTACACAAAGTGTTAAAGATGTAGACGTCTAGTAGAGTTGGTGTAGCCCCAAGGATCTTTGATCCCTGTTAGATTGTAACCATTCTAGAATTGATCATCTAGAATTGGGGCTTGGTGAAAACGTATGAATGGTAAACCTTGTTGAATATCTTTGTTCTTATTCCGCTTTGTTTTTATAACTTATAAACATTGATATTATCCTAGATAAAGGTCTAAACAACCTGAGCTTAAACGATCTTTAGTTTCAACATGTGATATCAGAGCTTGTGTTCTGAAACTTTGATCTAGAAGAAACTATCAAGAAGAATCATTTACTCACAAGGATCAAGGTAGATGTCTATAGTTTGTGGTGTAGCCCCAAGGATCTTTGATCCCTGTTAGATTGTAACCGTTCTAGAATTGATCATCTAGAATTGGGGCTTGGTGAAAACGTATAAATGGTAAACCTTGTTGAATATCTTTGTTATTATTCCGCTTTGTTTTTATAACTTATGAAAATTGATATTATCCTAGATAAAGGTCTAAACAACCTGAGCTTAAACGATCTTTAGTTTCAACATGTGGTATCAGAGCCTCGTGACTCTCGATCTAGGATCTACAAGGTTTTAAAGAAATCCTAAAAACCCTAATTTTTTAAGAATTCGTTTTGTGGTTCAAAAGTTTTCTAGGGTTTTGGAGTTTAATTGATATAATGATGTTTATGATAGTCCTCTCTACCTTAATTGGTATGCAATACGATCTTCAATCATTGTTACTATTAAAGGATTTTCTTCGCATCGAATTTGGTTTTATTTTTCGGTAATTCAAATTATATGAATTCGGTGAAGTTAGGGATTACAAAACCCTAATTCAGAAAAGCAATCTTTATGATATTAGGGTTCGTATTGGTGAATCCTTGCTATGTTGTGACTTAGTCGATTCAATCATGTGTTGCTTGCTTATATATCATAGATCAATAGGGTTTGTGTGTCCTGGACATGGTTGTTTGATCCGTGCCTTGAACGGATCCACTTCACGAAAGATGTTTGGAGATGGGATTGATACAGAAGTTGTATCTATGATCCACGGTTTATGTTGGTCAATCTGTTTGATAAGGAAGTGGAGTTCGTTCTATTGTTGTTCGTGATGAGATTTGTAAGGATATCAATAGCAGGTAAATTGTTTACTTATGAATGTTTTATGACATGCGAAGTTGTGTAAGGAATGCACGTGATAGCAGATTCTCTTCATGGATATTATATTAATACTGTTCGAGTGTATAGAACTTAATGCTGCTTTCATTGATTAATACTGTTGGGCTCAAGATACGTGGGCTTTAAGAGTTTTTAATATTGTTCGGGTCAATGGAAGTAATTTAGTGTTGTTCGTTTGTTTTATGCTGCTTGTAAGTTTTGGTTGTGAAGCTACTGTTTGGGCACAAAATAAGGTTAGTACTGCCCTTATTATTAATGCTGCTGCGTAATTATTTATACTGCTAGTTTAAAGAACAGTGGTAACAAGAATTAGTACTGCTTTCTTTGTCCGAGAAAGAAGTTTACACTACTAGTGGCGTCCGAGAAAATGTTTCTACTGCTTGTTTTATTCGATATCGGATAATACATATTTTTGCTTCTCGGTTGACAAAAAGATCTCGGACAGAATAGTACTTGAAGGTTGAAAGAAAACACATAGTTTTGGATCTCAAATTGAACAAGATGCTTCGTTTAAGGGGAAGTAAACGGATTAATTTTGGTTTAAAGGTTTAAAAGGCTCGTTTTTGGATTTCTTGGATTAATTGATTACGAAGAGGGTTATTTATTGCTTATTTGAAGATGAAGTGGGATTCTTGGATGCGTGTTCTTATCATATCTTTTAGCCTTGGAGATAACTTGTTCATGCTTTCATGGTTTTATTGATAAAGACTTGATTAATCTAGTTTTACCTGATGTAAGGAGGTACGTTGTAGTACTCACAGGTATTTACTATCACTTAAACGAGTTTCGTTGTTGTGCTCAGTGTCTCATTGAAGATAAGGATTTTATAAAGAGATCGAGGTCTACTCTCGGAGAAGAAGTGTGAGTTTCTTTATCATATTTTAGTGCAAGATATAAGACACAAGTTTGGGTTATTCTACTTCTACATCAAATTCGTTATATTCGATTTTCTTCATCAGTGATCACTACATAGAGCCTACAAAGTTCGAGATTCAAGAGATGGTAAACATATGGGTTTTAGGGGAAGCTTATTGATTAAATGTTTAACCATCTACCCAAGCCTTGATCGATTCTTTACCTTGTAAAATGTATGTTACCTTAGATAAATCCAAAATAACAATGGTTGAGACTTTGTTTGTATATCAAAGTGTATGCGGAATCTACACTTCAATACTCTAAAAGATATATCAATGAAACAGTACCAACAATGAACAATGAATAAATGACAAAACGCTTCAATATTATTTGATCAATAATACGAGTACTCTTGTAGTACCAAGGTTACAACCTTGAAGCTATACGTTCTTTCTCTAAGATGTATCTCTATCTCTTAAGCATATGTATGATAATGAGATGATTGAGATGAATGAGATGAATGAGATGATTTGAGATAATAAACTAGATGCCCTAGGATCTCCTTTTATACACCAAGGAGTCCTAATGAGCTTACAATACTTTCCTAAATATTTAGTCAAATATATTAAATACAATGACTAAATATTAAATACTTTCCTAAGTATTTAGTCAAATTCTCAATCAGCATTAATCTCTTCAATCATCATTAATCTTCAGTCTTCTGTTTGACTAATCATCATAAACTTTAGTCAATTAGCATTAACTTCAGTTGAAACAACAAGAAGACTTTCAGCAGCATTAACTTTCTCACCAACAGCAGTAATCTTGAACCAGCAGTAGTAACTCTATAACCAGCAGTAGTAAGTTCTTCAATAGTCTTAAGTTAGTACAGGCAGTACTAACTTACTCTAGCAGTATTAACTGACTGATTTAGTACTGGCAGTTGTAATCTTGAGCAGTACGAACTGTTTTCTTCTAGCAGTACTAACTGTTGGCTTAGCAGTACTAACTCATCCCTTGGCAGTACTAACTCTGAAGTGTTTAATTCCCAACAATCCTCCCCTAAACTTGTGATTTACCTCCAAATCATCAAGTTTCTTGAATTAAACCTTCATTTTCTTTGCTGAGAGGATTCTTCCAAACACTTCATCTTCTTGGTCTTTCTGCTTTTGTAATTGCCTCATCCACCTAATGTATGCAATACATTTTAAATCATTATTACTATTAAGGGTTTCTTGTCAGTTGAATTATGATGATGGATCTGGACCACTCTTCATATACATTCTTTTTTTATCATCATTATTATTAGGGTTTTTATGCGAAACCACTAATACCATGCTTCTCGTCGTTTTGATTTGATTAATTCGATTCTTTTTTTTTGTTCATCTATATGGATCAATTGCATAAGAAGCAGCATGTGTGATTGGTTATCATGGTTACAGTTTGGGTAACATGATCTCTATGAAGGTTCGAATGGCAGTAATGAGAAAAACATTGGAACAGTTGGGCTCAAAATTTTAATATTGTTCGAGTATCAAAAGAAAAATTAATGCTGATATTACTCATTTCTACTGCCTAAAGATATACTACTGTTTTGGGCACAAAAGAATGTTCGTACTCTGCCCTAATTGTTAATGAATGTGCGTAATTATTTATAACTGCTAGTTTTAAAGAACAGTGGTAACAAGAATTAGTACTTGCTTTTCTTTTCTTTGGTCTGCGAAAGAAGTTTACAACTGCTAGTGGCGTCCGAAAAATGTTTCTTCTACTATGCTTGTTTTTTCGATATCTTGGATAATACATAATATTTGCTTCTCGTTGACAAAAAAGATCTTGGACAATACATACTTGAAGGTTGAAAGAAAACACACAATTTTTGATCTCGAATTGAACAAGCTGCCATTCGTTTAAAAAGGAAGTAAACGGATTAATTTTGGGATTAAAGGTTTTAAAAGGCTCTTTTTTTTAGATTTCTTGGATTAATTGATACGAAGAGGGTATTTATGCTTATTTTTGAAGATGAAGTGGATTCTTGACGCGTGTCTTATCATATCTTTAGCCTTGGAGATAACTTGTACGAGCTTTCATGGTTTTTATTGATAAAGACTTATTAATCCTAGTTTAATGATGTAAGAGGATATGTTTTAAGTACTCACAAGGTATTTACTATTCACTATAAAAAGAGTTACGTTGTTGTGCTCAGTGTCTCATAGAAGATGATGATTTTATCAAGAGATCGAGGTCTACTCTCGGAGAAGAAGTGTGAGTTTCTTTATCATATTTTAGTGCAAGACATAAGACAACAAGATTGGGTAAATTCTACTTCTACTCAACATCAAGTTTTGTTATACTTAGATTTTTCTTCAATGCAGAGATCACTACATAGAGCCTACAGAGTTCGAAGATTCAAGAGATGTTAAACATATGGGTTCAAGGGGAAGCTTATTGATTAAAGTTTAAAACCATCAACATGCAACCATTTTAAGGGAGTGTTACAAAGTTGCTTATCTACTTAAACCTCCTAGTTGGATATTACAAAAAGGGGAAGAAGCTTATAGAGATATGATTTGGCCAGCTTATCATATAAGGTGGCATGATACAAAGAATATCATAAGTAAGGGGAAGCTTGAAGTTTTGTTTCATTCAGGGAGATGATTACATCATCAACTGTAAAAAAGGGGAAGCAAGGAAGCTTTTGAAGTTTTTTTCTTTCATGGAGATATTACATCCAACTAAATCTCAACTTCAGGGAAGCTTTGCTTTATGATGAGTTCGTACAACGACTTTGTTTTGTTTGGTCATCAACAAATAGGGGAAGATTGTTGGGATTCTAGATTGAAGAACAAAATAAATAAAAGAATGAAACAAAAGGGATCAAGAACGTCCATTAAGAACTCAAGCTGGTGGAGGAAGTTATGAAGATTTGGTCAAAGATGTTAAAGATACTGATTAGGAAACGATATTAATGTGATTTAAATAGTTTCCTTATCTAATGATAAGAGCTTCCATTGTAGCCTATATGCCCCTCTATATAAAGGGTATTAGGTGTGTAGGTTTAAGATATCCAAGAAAAGTGTGTGTGTGTGTACACACAGTACAATGTAGACGTCTAGTGTTTTGGTGTAGCCTCAAGGATCTTTGATCCCTGTTAGATTGTAACCGTTCTAGAGTTGATCGTCTAGAATTGGGGCTTGGAGGAAACGTATGAATGGTAAACCTTGTTGAATATCTTTGTTCTTATTCCGCTTTGTTTTATAACTTATGAACACTGATATTATCCTAGATAAAGGTCTAAACAACCTGAGCTTAAACGATCCAACGATCATTTAGGATTCAACAAGTGGTATCAGAGCCATGTGGCTCTTGATCTAGGATCTACAAGGTTTTTAAAGAAACCCTAAAACCCTAATTTTCAAGAAATCGATTTGTGGTTAAAGTTTTATGGGTTTTGGAGTTAAATTGATATAGCAATATTTATAATTGTCCTCTCCACCTTAATTGGTATGCAATACAATTGTAAATCATTATTACTATTAAGGGTTTCTTGGTCTAGTTGATTTATGATGATGGATCTGGACCTCATCATATACATTCTTTTTTATCATCATTATTATTAGGGTTTTTATGCGAAACCCTAATACCATGGCTTCTCGTCGATTTGATTTGATTATATTCGATCTTTGTTTTTTTTGTTCATCTATATGGATCGATTGCATAAGAAGCAGCATGTGTGATTGGTTATCATGGTTACAGTTTGGGTAACATGATCTCTATGAAGGTTCGAATGGCAGTAATGAGAAAAACATTGGAACAGTTGGGCTCAAAATTTTAATATTGTTCGAGTATCAAAAGAAAAATTAATGCTGATATTACTCATTTCTACTGCCTAAAGATATTACTACTGTTTGGGCACAAAAGAAGGTTAGTACTGCCCTAATTGTTAATGATGTTGCGTAATTATTTATACTGCTAGTTTTAAGAACAGTGGTAACAAGAATTAGTACTCTGCTTCTTGTCCTGAGAAAGAAGTTTACACTGCTAGTAAAGCGGTCCGAGAAAATGTGTTCTACTGCTTGTTTTATTCGATTTCGGATATTAACATATTTTTTGTTCTTCTCGGTTTGACAAAAAGATCTCGGACCAAACAGTAACTTAAGTTGAAAGAAAACACAAAATTATTGGATCTCGAATAACAAGATCTTCGTTTAAAGGGAAGTAAAACGGATTAATTTTGGTTTAAAGGTTTAAAAGGCTTGTTTTTAGATTTCTTGGATTAATTGATTACGAATAGGGTTATTTATTGCTTATTTGAAGATGAAGTGGGATTCTTGGATGCGTGTTCTTATCATATCTTTTAGCCTTAGAGATAACTTGTTCGTGCTTTCATGGTTTTATTGATAAAGACTTGATTAATCTAGTTTTACCTGATGTAAGGAGGTACGTTGTAGTACTCACAACGTAATTTTACTATCACTGTAAAGAGTTACCGTTGTTTATGCTCAGGTCTCATTGAAGATGAGGATTTTATCAAGAGATCGAGGTCTACTCTCGAAGAAGAAGTGTGAGTTTCTTTATCATATTTTAGTGCAAGACATAAGACACAAGTTTGGGTTATTCTACTTCTACATCGATATTGTAACAAGGTTTTACCAAACATTTACCAAATATCATTAATTATGCAAAAGGAAACAATACATTTACCACTGTAGGCTCTGATACCAATTGTGAAGATCGTTGAAACTCAGGTTGTTTATCTCTGATACCATTTGAGGGGAAGTGTTTACAAGTTGCTTATCTACTGAAGACCCCTATTGGATGATTACAAAAAGGAGAAGAATATTATAGAGATATGATTTGCAGCTTATCATATATGGTGGCATGACATAAAGGATATCTAATTAAGGGGAAGCTTGGAAGTTTTGTTTCATTCAGGGAGATGATTACATCTCAACTTCAGGGGAAGCTTTGGCTTTATGATGAAGTTCGTACACGACTTTGTTTGTTTTGTCATCATCAAATAGGAGAAGATTGTTGGGATTCTAAATTTGATGAGACAAAATAAATAAAAGAATGAAACAAAAGGATCAGAATCATCATTAAAGAATTCTTCAAGCTGGTGGAGAATTATGAAGATTTGGTCAAAGATGTTAAAGATAATGATTAGGAAACATATTAATGTGATTTAAATAGTTTCCTTATCTATTGATTAGCTTCCTTTGTAAGCCTTAATATCCCTCTATATAAAGGGTATTAGGTGTGTAGGTTTAAGGTATCCAGAAAAGTGTGTGTACACAAAGTGTTAAAGATGTAGACGTCTAGTAAAGTTGGTGTAGCCCCAAGGATCTTTGATCCCTGTTAGATTGTAACCGTTCTAGAGTTGATCGTCTAGAATTGGGGCTTGATGGAAACGTATAAATGGTAAACCTTGTTGAATATCTTTGTTCTTATTCCGCTTTGTTTTTATAACTTATGAACATTGATATTATCCTAGATAAAGGTCTAAACAACCTGAGCTTAAACGATCTTTAGATTCAACATGTGGTATCAGAGCCATGTGGCTCTTGATCTAGGATCTACAAGGTTTTTGAAGAAACCCTAAAACCCTAATTTTCAAGAAATCGATTTGTGGTTAAAGTTTTATGGGGTTTTGGAGTTAAATTGATATAGCAATATTTATAATTGTCCTCTCTACCTTAATTGGTATGCAATACAATTGTAAATCATTGTTACTATTAAGGGTTTCTTGGTGTAGTTGATTTATGATGATGGATCTGGACCTCGTCGTATACATTCTTTTTTATCATCATCATTATTAGGGTTTTTATGCGAAACCCTAATACCATGGTTGCTCGTCGATTTGGTTTGATTATATTCGATCTTTGTTTTCTTTGTTCATCTATATGGATCGATTGCATAAGATGATGAGGTCTAAACAACAAGCATCATTACTATCAAGAGTATCAAGGCTTGGATTCAACATCGATTCAAGATTTGATTACATCGATGCTTATTGGGCTTCAAGGAATATAAAACAGTACAAAGTATTGATTGCGTGATCAACATGAAGAACAGAAAAAGTAGGTTTTCTTGCTCATTGCCTAAAAGAAGGTTTCTACTGTTCGTATATATGGCAGTTTATATAAGTAATGTTCTTGAATGTTAGTACTGCTACCAAGTATATATGAGTATTAATACTGTTCGTGATTGCTGATTAATGGTACTGTTCACTGTTGGGCTTTGAAAGTTTGTACTGTTCGACAAGAAAAGGTTAGTACTGTTCAAGTTTATGTTTGTACTGCCTTTGTTGTCCGAGAAACGAGAGTTTGTACTGCTAATGGTGTCCGAGAAGTAGTTAATACTGCTAGTCGTTGCCGATATCAGATAACACACAGCAAAGGATGTCGGACAGAACTGACAGTTTCTTGAAGTACTTGGTTTTTGGATGGATTTGGATCTCGAATAGAACTATTTTTCAAATAGTTTATTCTTATTGATTTATGGCTCGTATTTTTGGAGATTTATTGAAGATGTGATTACGAAGAAGATTGTTTATCACTTATTTGACGATGAAGTGGAATTTCTTGGATGTGTGATCTTATCATATCTTTTAGCCTTGGAGATAACTTGTTCGTGCTTTCATGATTTTATTGATAAAGACTTGATTGATCTAGTTTTACCTGATGTAAGGAGGTACGTTGTAGTACTCACAGGTATTTACTATCACTTAAAGGAGTTACGTTATTGTGCTCAGTGTCTCATAATAGATGAGGATTTTATCAAGAGATCGAGGTCTACTCTCGGAGAAGAAGTGTGAGTTTCTTTATCATATTTTAGTGCAAGACATAAGACACAAGTTTGGGTTATTCTACTTCAGCATCAAATTTGTTATACTCTATTTTCTTCATCAGTGATCACTACATAGAGCCTACAGAGTTCGAGATTCAAGAGATGGTAAACATATGGGTTTCAGGGGAAGCTTATTGATTAAATGTTTAACCATCTACATGCACCACTTGAGGGGAAGTGTTTACAAGTTGCTTATCTACTGAAGACCCCTATTGGATGATTACAAAAAGGGGAAGAAGATTATAGAGTTATGATTTGCAGCTTATTATATGTGGTGGCATGATACAAAGGATATCTGATTAAGGGGAAGCTTGGAAGTTTTGTTTCATTCAGGGAGATGATTACATCTCAACTTCAGGGGAAGCTTTGGCTTTATGATGAAGTTCATACATGACTTTGTTTGTTTTGTCATCATCAAATAGGGGAAGATTGTTGGGATTCTAAATTTGATGAGACAAAATAAATAAAAGAATGAAACAAAAGGATCAGAATTGTCATTAAAGAATTCTTCAAGCTGGTGGAGAATTATGAAGATTTGGTCAAAGATGTTAAAGATAATGATTAGGAAACATATTAATGTGATTTAAATAGTTTCCTTATCTATTGATTAGCTTCCTTTGTAAGCCTTAATATCCCTCTATATAAAGGGTATTAGGTGTGTAGGTTTAAGATATCCAGAAAAGTGTGTGTACACAAAGTGTGCACAAGATGTAGACGTCTAGAAAAGGTGTGTGTGTGTGTGTCTAGGCATGTGAATGCCTAGATGGTTTGGTTGGTTTAGCCTCAAGGATCTTTGATCCCTGTTAGTTTATAGATAACCGTTCTACAGTTGATCGTGTAGAATTAGGGCTAATAGTAAAAGATAATGAATGAAAAACCTTGTTATGATATCAATGTTCTTATGATATTCCCGATATGCATATACTTTATGTTCATTGTTATCATTATCCTAGATAAGGTCTAAACAACCTGAGCTTAAACGATTTTTAGATTCAACAGGTACTGTTTGAGCCATAACAAAAGAGCCGTTGAGATAGTTCTGTTTTAAAGATTTCATGATAAGCTTAAATCTTTTACAGACAGTGAATATAAACTCTTTTACACTTCTTACAAAATTCCAGATTGTTAATTAATTCATCAAAATGACAACTTTGGAGTCTTGCAACAAACATAATATTGTAAATTGGGAATATATTTTGCTGGGAATGACAGAAGCAAAAGATTCTGAAGTTTGCAAGATTACAAGAGCTGATGGAACTTCAAGTTTTCATGGAGATTTTCAAGCATTGTTAAGAAGACTTGACAGACAAGATTTATTTCAACTCTACAGTTTGGTTCAAGAAAGATATAAACATCGTTCAATTGAAGGTCATGATTTAGATTTATGGGGAGATCTGAAAATGATGTTTGATCCAAATGAAGAAGATGACATATGGTTGAACCAACACTATTGGGAATTGCTGAGGTGGAAACTACATGAATACAGTGGTGTTCATTCTTTATTCTTAGAGGGTACTTCAATTCAGATTAACATGCTAGTAGACAAGAAGTATCCACTGAAGAAGGAAATCTTGAAGAAGATGATCAACTTGAAGATTGAAGCAGAAGAAGAAAGTGATATGGCATCTGAGCTTATAAAGTTTATCAAATCTCAGATTGCAGAACAGAGTTAGTGTGATTTTTCAGCAAATGAATATGAAGATTTTTGTAAAAACCAATAAGCAAGGAAGCTAAAGTGTTTGAAAGAATTCTCTCAAAATCAAAAAGCTTTAATTCAAGAAACTTAAGATTTGAAGGTAAATCATAAGTTTAGGGGAGGATTGTTGGAAATTAAAGAGCTTCTACAAGATATGCTGCTGAAGAACTTAGTACCATTAGTTGAAGAACTTAGTATTGTTAGTTATAGTTAGTACTGCTAGTACAATGTTAGTACTGTTGGCATATAGTTAGTACTGTTAGTTAATGTAGTTAGTACTGCTTATGAGATATGGATGAGTTATTTTAGGAATAGATATGCATGATCTGTTAACGCGTTTTGTAAGCCTGTTAGGGTTTTTCCTTGGTGTATAAAAGGAACCCTTACGACATAGTTAAAGATAGACGATAGAGAAAAACAATAGAAGCAGATCATTATTCATAGATTAGTTGTTAGGCAAAACATATAGTTGTTTTGTGATTTGTTCAATATAAGTGAAAGTTCTATGTTCATTGTTTGATTGTTTCTTCTGA
>BQNB010190398.1:0-11785 GCA_026074375.1 Tanacetum coccineum | reverse complement strand
TCAACATTCCAGGTCGAAACATATAGACATTAGATTTCACTTTATCAAGGAGCATGTTGAGAATGGGGTGATTGAACTTTAATTTGTCAATATGGAGTATCAACTGGCGGACATCTTCACAAAATCCATTACAAGAGAAATAATTGAATTTCTTATCAATAAGATGGGAATGCGGAGTTTTACGCCGGAGACTCTGAAACAATTGGCAGATGAAGTTGATGAATAGTGGTGGTACCTATTCACATATCCTGTATCATATGTATATACATAAAACCATAAAAACCAAAAAGATTTTTCATTTTTAGAAAACTTTTATAAAAGAAAAATACAAAAATATAAAATCTATAAAACCAAAGAAAAAATTAAAAATGGAAAAATATAAAAAGAGGTAATAAAGGCATGTCTTCTGAAAATCGATAACATTTACGGTCTTAGAAATGTCATTCAATAATGATACGAGGCTGTAAATGAAGTTCGAGCAGAAGTTACAAATGTTTTCAAAACATGCCAAATGGTTTGCTATTATTTCAGATAGTAACCCGGACATCATTTTAAAGGCAAGTATTCCGTCAAAAAAAGGAAACTTGACCTCTCAACGGGAATTTATTCTCGGGCATGGTCTACTTTATGACCATGTAAAGGCTTGTGTTTACTTTGCAACACAACCCGTGCTTCCTATATCCATAAGTATATGTGTCAGTGCGCTTATGTGTCAAAATAAGAGAAATCTTATTTTTATTGGTAAAAAGTTGTCTTCATAATGAATCAGTGTTCTCAGTAATCACAAAAAGATTTTCAAAGACAATTCGACCACTTAAATGATGACAACAACTCTTTAAATAGAAAACGGGTCATTATTTGAGGGGGAGAAAGTGTCATCAAATAATCTTTTAAAATGGTCTTTCAAAATAAGTCACGGAATAAACAGATAAAGTTTTAAATTATGATGGATAACATTTTTAAAGGGAGTTAATTTATATTAACTTCAAGAGCTTTAGATGTCATTTGTTTCAAACTTTAGGAACTTATTTGAAATATGAGACCTAGTGAGTATAGGCTTTAAAACTACATACGACTAATATTGCCAACACCTCATAGCTGTAAAAGACTTAGGAATGTTTGGACATAATTACATAGTTTTAAAGACCTTGAAGTTGATTCTCACGGAATAGATCTAAGATATATTGATTCTTCAAACACGTTCTCGAGTATGTGTGCGTACAAGGTTTTGCTGATTCCGACGTGTCGAAACCAGCAAGGGGGAAGGAGTAGATGTATACCTGATAGTGTCCTTGGCCTTCTTTTGAGGTTAGCCACTTTTGTCTTTTGAGGTTAGCTTCTTTTGATTTTAGGCCTTTTTGAATCTTTTGGGTGCACTATTTCAATCACATGGTGGAAACACATCGTTTTCTCTTCACACCACTACTTCACCAAGCCACTACTATAATCACACCTAACTAACACTAAAGGAAAAGATCTTCAATATCCTTCTAACGAAACTTACAACAATCACCAAGATCTAAACAACTACAACACTTTATAAGATTTACAAATGATTTATATGTTTGACATGATGCATAGATTGCAACAACTCACAAAGGTGTAATATTCTTTCACTAGATGATTGAAGTATTCTCTCTTGCACTTGTGGAATTAGGGGGCCCTTGGATCACTTGGAAACAAAGCTTTTTGATTATGTTGATCAAATGATTTTATGAGATGTGTGGGATGTTTTAGAACAGAAAAGGATGAGTGAAAAGGTTGAGAAATAGTATGTAAATTGTCCTTAGTATTTATAGGGACAAACTGGAGGAGCGTCAGTCTTTTGGCAGGGGTCCCCTTAAATAGTGTGGTGCGGGTCCCATTAAAATTAAGGGGCCCGCCCGTGGTATTTAAAGGGACGACTAGAACTAGGGGCTCCCAGTTTGTCTTTTGTGTAGGGAGAATGTTGGAAAATTATACTTTGGATGTTGATTATGACAAAACATATTTAAGGATGGAGGACCTACAAGCAAAGCTGATGGTATAACATTAATGCTGATTGAAGATTAGTCTAACGAGTATTTAATGCGTCAACTATAACAGATTAAGAGATCAACATTAATGTGATTGAAATATTAGTCAAATAGTGTTTAATGTGATTTTATAGTTTCCTAATTTTATTTGACTTATCTTGTTTGTAAACCTACCCTACTAGTTATAAAGTGGGTAGGCGTGAGTATTGATTATCCATCATAATTAGATCTCTCCAATGAGAGTCTAATAGTTAGTCTTATAGTTTTTGTAATAGTCATAGTCGATGATTAAAGTCGAAATAGTTTATTGTTTATTCGTTTATGAATAAAACTTGTTCATTACATTGTTGTTTCTTATGTGTATCCGCTGCGTGATCAATGTTATGATATCCTAGATGGGCAAAACGATCTATGAAGCCTTCAATTAGGTTTCTACAATTAGTATCAGAGCGGGTTGATCTTGATATCTAGGATTCAAGGTTTTATGGTAGAAGAATGAAGAAGAAACCTAAACACGGACGCGTTTGGATCTTGAATGATGATGATGTTTATGGCTCGTTTTAGATATTATTTGAAGAAGACATTTGATTATTACTTATTTGATGTTGTAGTTGATTTTCACAGGTTTTGTGTTCTTATCATATCTTAAAGGAGTGGTCACCTTTAAGATAACTTATTCGTGATTATAAGGCGGTGACGAAGACTTGATGAATCTAGCAAAGGTGTACAATCTACCTTATGATGCTTACTACGTACATTTGCTATCACTTTAAGGAGTTACGTTATTGTGCTCAGTGTCTCATATACTGAGGACTGGCGGCTTTTGTCACGAGACATAGGTATACTTATACATAGCGGGTATACGACTCACGTCATGTGGATAAACAGGATATAAGACACAAGTTTGGGAAATTCAACTTCTTCAACAAAATCGTATTATTCATTTTTCTTCATCATTGATAATTTGCTGTTTGGAGCCTACTAAGTCCATGATTCAAGAGATGGTAAACATGTTAAGGGGAAGCTTATTTTTTATTTACCATCAACATGCACTCCTATTTTATTATGATAAAAAGGGGAAGAGTGCATAGATTCAGGGGAAGTTCTTCATCTATATTAGCTTCAAGGGAAGCTTGTGCTTATTGGTTTTGTCATTATCAACTAGGGGAAGATTGTTGGGAATTATACTTTGAGTTGATTATGACAAAACTATAAGTATGGAGGGACCTACAAGACAAAGCTGGAATAACATTAATGCTGATTGAAGATTAGTCAAACAATATTTAATGCTCAACTAAAAGATAAAGATCAACATTAATGCTGATTGAAGATTAGTCAAATAGTATTTAATGTTGATTTATAGTTTCCTAATTTTATTTGATCTTATCTTGTCTTGTAAACCCTAACCCCTCTAGTATATAAAGAGGGGTAGGCGTCTAGTATTGATTATCCATCATAGTTAGATCTCTCCAATGAGAGTCTAATAGTTAGCTTATTAGTTTATGTATAGTTCATAGTCGACTGATTAAGTCGAATTGTTTATAGTTTTATTAGTTCGTGAATAAAAACCTTGTTCATAAACATTGTTGTTCTTATTGTTTATTCGTCATGCGTGATCAATGTATGGATATCCTAGATGGGCAAAACGTTCTTTGAAGCCTACAATTAGGTTTCAAAAGAGAATTTTTGGAACTTTTCTGCCGTTTGTCCGAAAATTTGAATTTCAAAATGTTTATTTTGAATAAAACATTTCTTTTAATTGTAGAAAATGTTTTGTAATGTTTATAAAAATGTTTACAACATTTTATAAAAGTGTGAGGTTTTAATAAAAATTTCCTTTGATCATAAAATGCATTAAGCATTTATTTATTCATACCTTTAAGTGGTATAATTTTCGAAATGAAAATTTACTACTAATTACTTGTTTACGTTTAATTTTACATTGAACGTTTTTATATTTTGTGATTATCAAAACGTAAAGATGTGAAAAATATTAATAATGTTTTTAGGCATTATTTCTATCAACAATCTCCCTCTTTTTGATGATTACAAAATTTAAACTCATTAAATGTAAAATTATTTTTAAGCAAGTATTTAGTGAGTTTTATGTCATTTCTCCCCTTTTTTGTAGAATCAAAAAGGCATCGTCGAGAATTGCTAGTAAAATCGACAGAATAAATGCTCCCCCTTGATGTGTGCTCCCCCTTGTTCGAGGGCACCAAGGAATCGAGCTATGATTTCTTGGCTACAAAAGGAGTTAGAACAATACAAATATTTTTAACATGTAGCAAGAAGGAAGGAAAAATATGACAAGTGCAAGAAAACATCAAAGCAAAAGATACTTCATTCATTTAGGACAATGTGTGTGAACTTCTCACAAGCATACATAAAGAAAAAAATATGCTTTTTCTTTGTTGTAAACTTTATAAAATAAACTAGATGGTGATTTAACAAGATAATAAATATGTACACATGTAAGAAATAAATAAGAAAGTACAAAGATTTAAATGGACCTTTGTATGAATGAGAATGAAGGCGATGAACACTAATAAACCTATGCAATCCCTTATGTTTGTAACTAAATTAAACCCACTTGAATACTTGTAAATACTTGCTTGGAAAATCAAACACCAAAAGTATGTTTCTTTTTGAAAGTGAATGGCAACAAGAGAGGAACAAGAGAGGTTTTATGTGTTTTATTTTGTAAGAAATGAAGTATGATAAGTCTTATTGCTAGTTCTATAAATATGCAAAATATCTAGGGACCCATTTATGAAAAATTAAGAGAGGGGGTGTGGTTTTATAAGTGATTGCATTGATGATGATGGTATATTGGTCATGTTGTGAAGGAAAAGTGCAAGGTGTTGTAAGAACTCTTTAAAAATAACACAAACTAGCACATGGTTTTATCTAGGCAACTTGGTGTATTTTATGTATGTATATACATATACATAACCGGCTATAGGGTAGATTTTGTGTAGCAATGATATAATTTTTGGGTATTAGGTGTTATTGTGGGTATTTTGTTAAGTGTAGATAAGTAAAATGGTTTACATGTATGCAAAAAGGTTTCAAAATGCGAAACGTAAACGTTTTACGTAACATATAAAAATAAAATATGAAAAGTAAATAATTATTTTTGTAAAAATAATATAACAGTTGTTTGACGTAAACTTTTATTTGATTGATGTCGGTTTACGTTGGATGTTGATTTTTAGTTTACGCGATTTAACTAAACGGTTGAAATTAAAAGTAAACGCGTAAAAGTTTAAAATAAATAGTTGAATATTTATTTACGTAAATTGACTCGAAAATGTGGGTTGTTAGACAAACAATATGATAATCCGAGCAAGGGGGAGGGGAAGCCGACTACAAGCAATAGAAAAGGAAAGAAAGCCAACTTGGTCATCAAGTAACCTATCCTATATAATGAATTGAGGATTCATTAGTTTAGGGGAATCCTTGAATAACCAATTCACACAAAAACTTTTTCTCTTCTCTACTCTTGCTCTAAATGATCAACCAAAGGGTTTGGTAATCCCTTCGGATCGATTTCAACATAAACAAGAAACTAAGGTTCTTCGTTTGTTCGCGAAAGTTAAGACCTAGCATTCACTATTATTGCTTAGAGGTGTAGTGTGGATATACATAGAGATCACCTACTTTGGTGATTTGGTTTATAGTTTTAATGGGTACTCATGAACAAAAGGGTGTTCATAGCTTTTGTTAGTTTGCTCGATCCAATAACGAAAAGGTATACAAACCGTTTATTCATTTATGTTTATTAGTCACATCATACGTATCCCTTTGGGACCATATCCTCTATGTATATTAAGTGAAATATCGGTTATTAGATAACAAATCCAAACTGTTTGGCCATTAATTTGGTCGATTTTGGAGTTAATGAGGTCGTTTTGGGTTTGTTGGACCATTTTTCTCTTTTTGGTTATATTTAGGTTTTACTAGCCCGATTTTTGTTGACTAACTCAATCACCAAGGAGTGTGATTGATACAACTTCCTTTTAGTGGGGCCCCTTCTACTTGATTCAATTTCCGCTCTTCCCAGATATACAATGTGAGTTGGGTGTTTTGTGGTTTCTATATCTATGTACAACTACTTCTTCCACATTTCTCTTTTCAAGGTTTCAGGCGTTGATGGTGGTTTAAAGATTAAGGGTATGTTTTATGTTGTTGTTGTTTATTAGTGTAAGTTTTATTGTGTTTTAAGCGTGTAAGATTTTGGAAATGGTGTATTGCATGTGGTGTTTGGAAGTGCTTTTTGTTTTTTAGCTGATTTGTTTTAAGTTTCTGTAGCTTGAAGGGCCAATTTGCGTTATTATATTGCCAGTTGTATCGTTGATCATGGTTGTCAGATTAATGGTATGTTTGTTGTTGTTGTTATTTGTGTATGTTTTTTGTTGTTGTTGTTGTTACTAAAAAGCGTGGCATGGGGTGTTAGAGTTCTTGACTGTCATTGATGGTTAGGATAAAGTTAATACATGTTGTGTTTTTGTTGTTTTTATGTGGATCTAAAAATGAAATGTTGCAAGTCATGGTTTTGCATTTTTTTTTCAAATATAATTTAGATATGATTTTTGCATGCTCTGATTTTGTTGTTAATTTGATAAGAACGAGTTGGAAAATGACCCGTGTGTTACGACGGGGGCCAACATGTTAGTGCATCGTATAGGCAAAACGTAGATAGCGGGAAACATAAAGTTGTTCTTTTGCTTTACAAAATTGTAAGAGTAACCATCATATTTCTTGTTTATACAGAAATATATACATCTAGTAATATATTATATATGTTTAGATTGAATTGGCGAAATTAGTCTTAATTCTTGGCTCATATGTGCGGTTAGGGGTATGGTAGTGGTGATTCAGGGCTAGATTTGATTCTCATAAAAGTCTCACATTTTTAGCATGAACTTCATCATATCTGACCATGTAAAGTTGCAAGGGATTAAGACCCACAACAATATAATTTATTACAACAATTATACAACATCCAAGGACATGAAAAACTAACAAATTAGCTACATTTCTTGGTTACTGTGCATCAAGTCCCTCTCATCAAAACTGGCCCATCATGACTCATTACAAACCCTCCTGACCCACCCATCATGCCCCCTCTTTATTTCTAGAAAAGATCAATACGTACACGGAGCTCATCCATATTAATATCTTCCTCTAGATGGATCAAATGTAGGTAGAAAGGCAGGATCACATTTCCAATATATAGATTAGTCGTACCTTTCTTTTCTTTACGACGTGATCAACCACAAAGTGTTAAGAGCCATACCTTTCTTTTCTTTACGATGTGATCACCTGAAAATCCACACACACATAAATTAAGAAAATACGTTCCAGCGCGCACACACACATATAAAGATTAATAACCAAATATATGGGAATTTAGTCAACCTATAAAAGGTTATATTGACTGCAGAATAGCTAGGTTCCACAAAGTTAGAAGAAAAACTAATAATATATGTCGAAATCGTCACATAGAACAAACATGTCAAAAATTGCCTGAAGTGTCATTTGAATACTACAACCACCATAACCGTTGATAAAATCAGTCCATGGGGGGTAATTGTAAAGAATATAGCTTGGAGTGTCCTAATTTGACCCCTCTTATTTTTTCCTATTTTTACCTGGCTAATACATCTTCTTTAGTCCTTCCACCAACTTTGGGTATTAACAAACCAGTTTAAGAAATTTGTTTAATTGAAAGAGAATCAACGGTTAACGGTATTTGTATGAGCCCCAATGTACCAAAAAAAAAAAAAAAAAAAAAGACAGAAAAACAACACAACTCGTAACACAATGTAGGGGCTATTTCATTGAGCAAGACACCTCCAACAACTACAACTATTCCCGACTGAGAAAAACATCTTCTTCGTCATTCGTACTGAGACATCTATAGTCATCTTGAGCAACCTTGTCACCATTACAGATTCTACTTACCCACAATTATATTCTCCAATTACCTACCATCAAAACCCCTAGGTTACAACGTCGAATTCCATTCTCCTATATAGAATCCATCTCAAAACAAACAAATACAAATCAAAATTTTCTCCTACATCACGTCCAAAACGTAACTCACTATAACAGTTACCCATTTGACCTATGTGACCCGTTTTGATACCTGTCGAAAAACTGCATTTATACTCACTTAACAGTTACCCATTTGATCTATGTGACACATAAAACCTCCACAAATTTATGCCTATTAACTTAATAGTTCATTCCTCATTTGCGATAACCATTTGGCCTAAATGCGGTTGTGTACTACACGTACTAAGCTGCTAAAGCTGCGAGCTACATAAATACAGAAATGTTGTTTAGTTATCTTAAGAATATTCAGGTAAATTATATTTTTATTTAATTTTACATAACTTGATAATCAATGTTCTTCATTACATTTAAACCATCAGCTTGAATGTTATATGCTACTTTTGTGTCTGGACTATATGGATAAAGATAAAAGGTTTTGATGCCTTTATTTAAATTGCAGATACATCTAAAAAAATGCAAAGGAAAATAGTATTCAGTGGTGTAGAAATCATTAAGTTTAACCGATAGACGCATTAAGTGAGTGTTGACATTGTGTAATGTTTGTTACTATCCCCTCCTCCTGTATTACTTTACATTTTAATTAGAAAAAGACTAAACTATCCAATGGACCACCCCCCAAAATAAACAATAAACATGAGATGTGCATAAAATGTACTAAAACCTTTTAAATAATAAAAACTAACGCCTTCTAACTAACGCACAATTACTTAAAAAAGACAGCAAACGCACCGCCAAAAAGGTTTCTAGCAAACCCACACATTCCACTTCCGCAACAATTTGCATCTTTAACGCCTCCTACATCTTGACTTCAACCGCATCACATTCTGCTTCAACTTCCCTCACCACAACCAAAACATTCTACCTATCCCTCTCAGCCACCTGCAACACATTATAACATGTCTAATGAGAAAAAGAAAACCACTATGTGAAAGCTTAAAATTTAAACACTATAAAAACAAACCCACTACTCCACAACTCTCTCTCAATGTTCCATTATTTTCTTTCCATAACTGAAACCAAACATTTATCTGAAACAAACATACATAATCCAATGTTACATTCTTTTACAACTAACAATAATGCTTCCAAATGTTTATACACCATGATCACATTGTAACACCCCCAAAATGTGGCACGAAAAGTTAACAGGGGGCGTTACTTCATAATCCAATAGCACAAGAAAATAAGAGAATGGACTTTAAATGTTCAGTTTGAAAGATAACCTTGTTGTATCATTGAAATAAAATAAAGTTTTAAGAATTACAATGAGTTTGCATCAAATAGAAATCATAGTTTGGAATATAACGAGGATTAAGTAGAGCATGAAAAGTCCATAAAAATTTGTCTTGGTGTATGATGACTCCAATGCACTTCAAATATGTCATAACGGTTAAGCACCTGCGAAATACATGATAAAATGATAACATAAATTTGGTGAGTTCATAGTGGTTTGAATAAATAAATATATTGTGGACCGCAAGAATTTAAGTTGTTTGTAACATATATAATGCCAAATAACATTTGTAATTTTGATTGCACTAAGCTCATGACACCGAAACAAAGACATTGTATAAACATAACCTTTGCCCGTTGGAAGGGTCCAACCCGAGACCCTCCAGACTTCGATATGGTAAACGCCTGTTGGCCTTGTAGGGGACCAAACCTGGACGGAGATGTCAATCTCAATAGATCTATTTATAACACATACGCTTACACAAGGTAATTAACGGTTCATGATGATGGGCGTTGTGGGTTGTCGGTACTTAGGAGCGTCAATAATCATTGTAAAAATTGTAAAGTATTATACTTGCGTCCTATTGTAAAAACAAGCAATGTATCTCACCCTGAGGTTTGAAAAGTAATTGTAAAACAAGTAAAAGCGGGGCTATAAACTCACTTCAAGTAATAGTATTGATTTTTGGAAAAATCAACAAAGGAAAGTCGTCATAATATGTCCGGCATGCAACCTATTTAATTATAGGTCGATTCAGAATAATGCAAACGAAAATAAATGAAACAATGTATTTATAACGTTATATCACCACCTAATAATTTGTGTTTTAGTTTTATAAGTCAAAATAATGTTTACGTCAAGTTCGCCATTTAATATATAAGTATACACATTTGTAGTATTTTCTAATAGCCAAAAATTAATTATAGTCTATCTCGCTCGATTCATTACTTTTATTATTTTCACAATGTCAATTTATTTATAGTCTAATTAGTTTATAAATTAATATTTATAAAGTTTACGACGCGTATAAATATTGTATAAGTGTTACTACAATATTTTCTAAGGTTTTTATAGCTCAAACGGGCCCGAAAATACTCGAAAACCCCAATTAAAAATCCTAACAGCTTTATATTTACTAAAAAATGTGTGCAGGAAATTTATTAACTTTTTCGATTGATGGAGTGTAACTCCTTCGTTATATACATTCATGACAAAAGAAATGTTTTGTATTTTAGCGAAAAATTATTCTTGACAAGTTTTCTTTTATACACTTTAGCCGATTCGCACCCGAAAGGGGTCAAAACCTCAATTTAAAATTTGATCAGAATGTTCACAGTTTTGTAAAAGCTATCAAAAGTATTTAAGTTTCGCCAAACTATAAACGGTCATAACTTCTTCGTTTTAAGTCTGATTATTATGTTCTTTCTATCAACGGAATCGTATTTAAGTGTACTAAGATATTTTTAAGGTCTTGGTTTGTCAAAACATTTTTAACACGCCACTTACACGCGGGCTGTTTTGGCAGCTTATATATTATGTCGGATCATATCCGAAAATCACCACAACTTTCCCAAGGGCCTAATCTAACATATCTTCATTTACTACTATATCAAACAACAAATCCAATCTATCTTAATCCCATCCAACACTTCAACAATATAAATTAAAATACTATGAACATGAATTTAAATATAAAATTAACTAAGCTAGTTTATAAATTACCAATTTAAACAACAACCCATCCAATTTAGCAAGTAACTTGTAATATGTCAAAATAAATATTTTTAAGTGTATGATTATGTGTATAATTTATTTAACACTTTTTTACAAGTGTATATATATATATATATATATATATATATATCAACACTTACATTAAAGATCAATGGTTAAAATTGAATGATGGCAAAATTGTAAATATCAACACTTTTCAATAAATAAATGAGGGTAAAATCGTAAAACAAGTGCATCTTCAGTTATCCTCTCATAATACTCGATCTTTGTAATTCAATCACTGAAGTCACTCCAAACAATTAACAGTATATTAGAATTTTTCCCACCATCGTTGATTAAACATTTTTGAAAAACAAAAACACAAATTTACAACATAATAAACGTAAATGTTTTAGGTGCATGGTTGTTTTTTTTCTTTCAAAAGCAACATAATGATGCATGGCTTAATTACCCTCTGTTATTTATGTTGGATTATGACCATATATGAATTAATATATGTCCGGAAATATTTTCGAGCCTAAGGGGACGCACACGTTTATATGTTAAATGACGAGTAAATATATTAATGTAATATATTAAATATATAACAAACGATCGTTAAAAGTTAACGAGTATTAAATAATTAGTTAGACATTTAATGGTTAAACGTGAGGGACTAATTATAAATAAACCGAAGTTTAAAAGGGTGCGGTTTGTCTTCTTTTTTCCCTAGTTGGCT
>BQNB010190397.1:0-11785 GCA_026074375.1 Tanacetum coccineum | reverse complement strand
ATGCAGAGGTTTGAAACAACTACACCAGAAGGTGTAGATCTAGTTCTTTAGGGAGATTTAAGGACAATGTTTGAGGCAAATGCAAAAGATGAACTCTGGCAGAATCAAGAAGGATGGAATCTTAAGACCTGGGATTTTTATGAAAATTATGAGGTTCTCTAGACTAGTCAGTTTTTGATGTCTGTTAGACATGGTGAACTGATGACCATTTGTTGTGTGGTAATGAAACCAACACTTAAAGATCCTTCTCTCTTCCATCATGACTTTCAGCTTCATACTTTCAATCTTAGTACTGTCAGTACTAAGTTTTGGCCTGGCAGTACTAAGTTTTGGCCTATCAGTATTAACCACAACAGGCAGCACTAACTAACTTAGTACCATATGTAGCTCTCAATCCTCATCCTAAAGATCATAATTAACCTTAACATCATTTTCCAAACTGTATAACAAATCATCCTGCCATTTTGCCTCCCCTAAACTATTACAGCTATAGGTTAATCATTCCAATGTTAACAATTAAGAAATTAAATCTTCTAACATTAAAAGCTTTGGTTAAAAGATCAGTCACATTATCATCAGTGTGAATCTTAAGTACCTGGATAAGCTTTTTCTCATAAGCATCCCGAATGAAGTGGTGCCTAATTTTAATATGCTTTGTTTTGGAGTGAAACACTGGATTCTTTACAATGCCGATTGTGCTTTAATTATCAATGTAGATCTTTGTGTTCATGAAATTACCCACAACAGTTGGCATCAACAACATACTCTGCCTCTATAATAGAAGTAGCCATAATTGTTTGTTTCTTGCACTGCCATGAGATAAGTCTCCTGCCAAGAAATTGACAACCTCCTGTTGTGGATTTCCTGTCAAGATTTGCTCCAGCATAATCACTGTCAGAATAGGCTTCCAGGTCAAATGATGACACTTTAGGATACCAAAGGCCTAGTTTGGGTTTTCTTTGAGGTACCTAAAGATCCTTTTCACAGCATGAAGATGTGAGGTTTTTGGAGTTACCTGAAACCTAGAACAAGCACACACTGCATACATAATATCAGGCCTAGAAGCAGTCAAGTACATTAAAGAGCCAACCATGGATCTATAAAGATGTACATCCACATCAGCAGCTTCTTCATCGTTGGTCAAAGGCTTCTGGGTCTCAATTGGAGTACTGGCAATCTTCATACTAGCAAAATTAAACTTCTTCAGGATCTCTGCAACATACTTATCCTGACTTATGAAAATACCATCTTCTTTCTGTTTGACTTGTAATCCAAGAAAGAAGGTGAGTTCTCCCATAGAACTCATCTAAAATCTGCTTTTCATTAATGCCTTAAATTCAACACACCAAGACCTCTTTGTAGAACCAAAAATAATATCATCCACATAAACTTGTACCAACATGATATCATTCTTGTCCTTCTTGATGAAAAGAGTCTTGTCAATGGTTCCTCTTCTGTATCCATTCTTTAACAAGAAAGTAGATAAAGTAGCATACCAGGCTCTGGGAGCTTGGGGTAAACCATACAAAGCTTTTACAACTTTGTAGAACTTCTTAGGGAACTTAGGATCTACAAAACCTGGAGGTTGAGACACGTACACTTCCTCATCAAGTGTGCCATACAAGAAGGCACTCTTCACATACATTTGATAAACTATGAATCCCATATAAAAAGCAAAGGCCAAAAAGATCCTGATGGCTTCAATCCTAGCCATAGGAGCAAAAACCTCATCATAGTCTATCCCTTCCTCTTGTCTATATCCCTGAGCAACCAACATCGCCCTATTTCTAACTACAACACCTCTTTCATCCTTCTTATTCTTGTAAACCCATTTTGTTCCAATTGCCTTTTTTCTAAAAGGCAAGTCAACCAGAATCTAAACTTTCTGAATCTTGAATTGCGGCAGCTCTTCTTGCATAGCATCAACCTAACTTTCATCTTCAAGAGCTTGAGATATCTTCTTGGGTTCAATCTGAGAAAGGAAGCAAGCAAACAAACAGTGCTGGAAATCCTTGTAATTATTTCTTCTCTGCTTTTGAATATAGCTAACAAAAGCATGAGTTCCAGAACTTTTGTTCACTTTGCTCCTTGTCTGAACTGCTGAGGTTGGTTCTTCAAGAATTTGAGTTGTATGATGAATGGAATGTATCCTTGATGTGGGAATAAGACTAACATTTACAGTGGTTTTTAAATTAGTGAAGTCAGCCACTGCACCCTCATCATCATAAGATGCATTGGTAAAAATCCCATCACTTGGATTGTCATAAATATCCTTAAGAGCAGGTATTTAAAAATCATCTTGGTCATTTTTGTTTAGATCAGGTCCACCAGCACTAAAAACTCTTGAAGGACTGGCAGTACTAATTGGTGTGCTAACAGTATTAACTGTGTTAGTACTGGTAGCTCTAGCAGCTCCTGCTTGAAGAAGCAAATCCTCAGTTCATTGAGCAAACTCCTTTCTAAATGCTTTAGCTGCATCATTAGCCTCCTTTACTTGTCTTTTAAGCCTTTTAAGCTCCTCCAAAAAGGCTTGATCCTCCTGATCTTTTGTCTCCTCATTTATCTTTGGACCAATATCCCCATTAGGCTTTTCATCTCCATTCTTTGCTTCTGAGCTCTTAACTGTTGAAGTATAAGAAGACCATAATGGCAGTACAAAGTATTCTTGAGCAGGTTCAGCTTCTATTTCAGAAGTTTCCCTACATCAATATTATCTGTGTACCTGCACTATGATCTAGCTTCTTTTGGAACCTGCAATTTTGTTACTTTATTTAATGCCGTAACAGGCTGATAGTTCATTGAATCAGTTAAATAATCAAGATCAAACAGCCATTAGGTCATTTCCCTGCAACATTAGGTTATATTTTTCTAAAAAGTTTATATGCAGGTTTTTCTTCAACCCACTTGGTTTTCTAGTTGTATTCCCTAAAAGCTGAATATTAAGAAGAATAACCCATCTAAAAACCCTTTCATCAAACTTTTTCCACAAACTTGCCCAGGTGGTCAATGTATTCCAAGATGGTCACATGGAACCCAAAGGGTTTTATATAGCTTATGATTGGTATTTTACCAGTTATAAGTTCATAAGGGGTTTATGATTGGTATTTTATATAGCTTATGCTTGGTCACTAACACCCAATTAAGGACATACAAGACAGTACTAAACTGCTTCACCCAAAAGTGTAGGTAAAAATGAATCTGCTAGCATTGTTCTAGCAGCCTCAATTAGGGTCATGTTCTTCCTCTTAGCAACTCCATTTTGTTGTGGAGTTCTAGCATTACTATATTCCCTCTTGATCCCTTTTGACCTACAGAATTCAATAATGTCCATGTTCTTGAATTCTGTATCATTATCACATCTAATAGTTTTAACCTTTTAATTTAATATGTTCTCAATTTGTCTTATAAAGTCCTTAAGGATTCCACTAGTTTCATCCTTAGTTCTTAAAAAGAACACCTAACTAAACCTGCTAAAATTGTCAATGATAACAAGGCAATAAGTCTTATGGTTTATGCTCCTTACATATGTGGGTCCAAATAAGTCCATATGTAAAAGCTGTAAGGGCTAACTAATAAAGCTCACTACTTTGGCCTTACAGGTGGCCTTGTGTTGCTTTCCTTTCTGACAAGCAACACAGGTGTGGTTATTTTGAAAAATATTTGAAGGTAAACCTATTACATTGTTTCCCTTCACAAGTTTGTTTAAATTTTTAAAATTTACATGACCCAGCCTTCTATGCCATTTGTTAGATTTATCAACTGTGGCCTTTGCAATAAAACAAGCTAAACCTCCAGAAGGAACAATGTTCTCTAGTTTGAAACTATACATATTGTTTTGTCTGGGGACTCTAAGTAGTACTTGATTTTCATCAGGCAACTTAAAGTCAAGAGACAGCACAAGACATTCAGAGTAAGTGAAGAGAACTTTGTTCTTCTTGTCACACATTTGTAATGCAGAAAGGAGATTAAATTGCTTTAGTTCTTTCACAAAATACACATCCTCAAAATCTAACTTTCTAGTTATTATTTTCCCTTTACCAGTTATTTGACCTTTACTTCCTCTAAAAGCAATAGGGCCACCATTATAGTCTTGATATTCAACAAGGTAGGTTTTATTCCCTGTCATGTGCCTGGAACATCCACTATCAACAATTCCTTTGTTCTTTAAAGCTTTTTGTGGATCATCTTGCATATCAAATAAGAGAAATTAGTTTCTCTTAGGAACCCAAGCCATTGCTGACTTAGGTCTGCCTAGTAGATCTTTAAAATTAACATTTTTATTAGAGTTTGATCCACTATTGTATTTAGAGACTTTGTTCCAATAGTGTCTTTTGGGTCTCCAATTACAACATGCCGGGGTCTTAACAATAGTTTTTCTATAGCCCCCAACAGCATTAACTGTTTTGTCCCCAGCAGTATTTACTTTATGTTTTGTAAAATTTGCTTTTGGTGCTGTTGATTTATTAAATGGCCTTCTAATAGGTGAATGAGACTTATAAAAGTTATTTCTTTGTCTGATATCATTCACAATGGGTCTAGCAGTATTAACTTTTCTAGCAGTACTAGTTGTTGCTGTTTGACTAGAAAGATTTTGTCTAGCAATATTAACTGGAAATATGCCAGTTTTAGTTAGTATTGCTTTTGGAACAAACTTGTTTTGATGATTCAATCTTCGCACATTGTTCCATACAGGTCTATTCTCCTCTTGACCAGTACCCTTACCCTTCTTTTTGTTCAATTCAACATGTTTAGCCATTCTTTTCTTATGAAAGTCACAATCTCTTATAAGATGGCTAAAGCTACCACATACAAAGCATGCCTTTTTAGTGAAACCATATCCCAAATCCAACTTTTTGGACATTACACCATTCCTGTCTCTCTTGTTAGCTTTAGGACTTGGACTACATGTTTTGCTCTTTAACAGTTTCTCTAGGAGATTTTACATGCTTAACAATATTAACAAAAGCAAAACTAGGTTTTTCCTGTTCTTTTGAAGGTTCAATCACATATTCATCATCACTGTCTGACTCATACTCCTCAATGATAAGAGAATCAGACCAAACTTTAGGTTGACTAACAACTTTGGGTTCAATTTATAAAGAATAGTAATGTTGTTAAACAAGGTTTTACTACTAAACATTCATGCCTCTATTAATTTGATCAGAATAAATGGTTACAAACTGAGTTTTAGACTGTTTTGGACCATATGTAAACTTTGACTCGTCTATTCCAAAATCAGACTTAAAAGGCATGTAGATTCCAGTCATTGGAGGGGGAACAACATGCATTCCTTCAACTTTTGCAAATCTATCATTCACATGACTATCTTCTACATCACTAGACCGACTATCAAACACACTTTCAAGAACTTCTTTTTCATAACTTAAGACACCTTCATGTATTTGATTTCCATACCCAAGCCCAGATTTGTCCCTAGTACTCATCTGACTATTTAGCAGTTTAATAAGGCCTTTAGAAGAACTTTGAAAATTTTCTAGTTTAGTTTTTAACTCTTTCTTTTCTTTACAGCTTCTGCTAATAGTTTCTTATGATATGTGAGCACATTAGTTTTATCATCTAAATCAATTTTCATAAACCTAATTTTTTCTTCATAAATAAGTTGATTTTGTTGATGACAGACCAATTGAGCTTCTACCTTTTTTTAAAGCTTGAGTATAGGCTTGAATTTCTATACTAGCTACACCAAGTTGTTCCCTTTGTTCATCATATAATTTCTTAAGCTTAGCATAAGATTCCTCATATTCTTTTGAATAGGTGTTTCCTCCAGTGTCGAGCCTGAGTTGCTGTGAGCCATCAAAGAAAGTTCTCTTGCTCATCTTCTGGCATGACCAGTCCAATCAACACCATCCCTATCATAAGTTATGTATAGCTTTCAGTGTTTCCATCTGTTTTTCCAGAGTGCTCTATCTTACGCCCCAGAGCCTGTGTGTGTCACTCAGTCTCTCGCTTCTGTCCTGCTCCTACTCTCTCCAGCGCTACCAGACGCTAAAGACCACACCTCGAGATCCTGCCAAGATACACTTCTGCTTGTCTTCGCCTGCCTGTGCTTCCTTTTGCCTCTCACACCGTCTGCCACTTCAGCAATCCTGTCCCCCCGCCCCCTCATGTTATGGATATAAAACCGCCCACCTCCAACCTTGGTCCTTCGAAGCCAACTGGTGTTCCCTTGGCATTCTTACTGAGCTATTCTCCTTGTCTTCTGTTAAAACCTCTTCAATCTCATAGAAATCATGGCTACTTTCATTTCAAAATCCATCTCTTCTAATTCAAACTCATCTACTGGTCTAGGTTTTCATCATCAACTTTGGACCACTTGATTGATTAGAAAAGAAAGAGTACTTGAGTTCATCAGTGTATGATGAAGATCCTTCCTTTTGTGAGTTATGGCCAGAAGAAGTAGAAACACCATAAGTAGTACTAACATCATTAGTACTGTTAGTGCTTTCAGAAGAAACAAACGCCACATTTTGTGTGCTGGAAGATGATGTAGATAGAGCCTTTAATATCAGACTCAAAGACTCTAAGATTGTTATAGAGATCATCGAAGCTAAGAGTATCTACTCCTGGCTTGGTCCTTATAATCAAGGATACTTGGGACCAGGAAGCAGGTAAAGACCTAAAATACTTTTGATTGGCATCTTCAGTGGAGACACCTGCACCATGAATCTCAAGTTGACTTAGAAGACTCTGAAATCTGTCATAACCTTTGTGCAATCCTTCTGAGTTGGATACAGAAAAGCTTTCAAATTATTTCTTGAGAATGTATTTCTGCATCTTCTTAGATTCATCATTGCCACAAAATCTGGATTTGATAGCTTCCCATATTTCTTTAGCATCACTCATTTTATGAAACTTTGCTAAATGGTCTTCTGGTATTGCCATAAGCAAGGTGGTTCTTGCTTTCCTTTCTCTCTCTCTAGCTAAAATTTCTTCAGCAGTTTTAAAAGGCAAAACCTTTATTTGTCCATTTGTATCTATTGAGACTTGTACTGGACCATTTCCCTTTTGTATGACGTCCCATATAGGATAATCTATATGCTCCAAGTAATGTTCCATTTCATGGTCCATATGTCATACTTACCTTTCTTCAAAATAGGGAGTTTAATAGTTGACAGAGTGTGAGGGGCTTGTTGTGTAGGTGTAACTGGTGGTGGTGGTGGTGGTGTGTTATCATCATGAAATTCATCTTCTCCTGCTATTGAATAGATTTGAAAGGTAAAGGTTTATAATAAATCTGGTTTGATTGTTCTTACTCAGAGTTTCTCACCAAGCTCTGATACCACTTGTTGATCCCAATAAATAGATCTTTCTAGCCTGTTAAGGGTGGTAGGTAATCTGGATAGATCCAAACTAACTACAAGAGAAACAATGACTATGAACAATATAAGTTATGTGAAAACTAACTTATACTACTAAGAAGAACAATGAATAAAACAGAACTTTGATTACTATTAATCTGCTAGGTTACAGATTACTAACTATGAATATTTATGAAACTTGTATATCTAACTAATGCCGTAGGGTTCCTGTTATACACCAAGAAAACCCTAATGGACTTGCAAAACGCGTTAAGTGATCATGCATATCTATTCCCAATATATCTCATGCATACCACTAAAGCAGTACTATCTATATATGCTAGCAGTACTAACTTACTACTAATAGTACTAACTCTAACTGGCAGTACTAACAATGTACTGGCAGTACTAACTAATTATAACTAACAGCACTAACTACTTAGTCTATTTTTTTAATCTTTAGCATTCTTCATCAGCAGCACTAAGTAGAATTAGCAGTAGTAACTTGTATAAGTAGCGACACTAAGTTGTAGAAACTTCTAAAACCCAACAGTAGTGGAGCACCACGCGTTATGCGGGTGGTTCACATGTGAAGCGTGCCTTCATGATCATGTTTAGTAATAAATAAACTTGTGTTACAAATTTAAACAACCCAAAATGATAGCTACTCGTCGTGTCTTGAGTACTTAACTACATGAATATAATATAAATGTTTCTCTTGAACTAAAAGTAATAATAAATGACAAAATTATCCTTATGTAATCTTATTTGTTTTAACAAAATAAAAATATGTGTTCTTTAATGGTCGACTAGTGAAGACACTTGTCCATCATGAAGTTATAAAATAACAAATCTACAAAAACACAAAGTAACCAACAAATGATTGCTTAAACTATACCTAATTGACATAAATTATAAGAAAGACACAAAATCAAAAAGAACAATAATCAGTGCTTATATAAAAATTACTAACCTTTTTTTTAATTTCTTAAAATTAAACCAAATCAAAGTATATGAACATCATGAACTCAGAAACCTTATAGAGAAGTATAAGGAAATATAAAGACTTGCACATGGCTTTTCTAGATTTGAAAAAATCATATGACATTGTCCCTCGTGAGTTGATTTGGAGAACCTTTATTGATAAAGGAACCCCAAGGAGATACTTAAGATTAATAAGGGATATGTACGAAAGGGCGAAGACCCATGTAAACATCGAAGTGGGGAACACAGAGTTTTTCCATGTCAAAGTAGGTCTTCATCAAGGATCAACCATTAGCCCATACCTCATCACCTTAATACTAGATGAGATTTCGCGGGGGATTCAAGAAAACATTCATTGGAGCATGGTTTTTGCAAATGATATTTTGTTGGTTACAAAATCAGCGAATGGCTTAAACATGCGACTGATGAGTTGGAGGGAGGCGCTAGAAGAAAAATAGCTTATGGGTAAGCAGAGAGAAGAAAAAAATACCTAAGATATGACTTTGGTAGGTACGAGGTTGTCCACAGCGAAGAAGGGAATATTCGTATCGGAGACCAGATTCTTCATCTAAAGGAGTCTTTTAGATATTTGGGATCGGTGATACATAGATCGGGAAGAATTCACGATGACGTAACTCACCGTGTTAGAACAGGTTGGGTGAGATGGAGGGCGGCATCATGAGTTCTATATGATAAAAGAGTCCCCTTAAAGTTAAAGAGAAATTTTTACAGGGCCGCGATTAGACCAGCTATGTTGTATAGGTCAGAGTGTTGGCCGATCATGAAAGCTTAAGCAAACAAGGTGGAAGTGGCAGAATGAGAATGCTGAGATGGACCATGTTAGACATGATACCGAACGGAGATTTTAGAGCCAAACTTGAGGTCGAATCGATAATCTACAAGATGAAGGAAGGAAGGCCGAAATGGTTTGGTCATGTCAAGAGGAGATCATAAACATCGCTGGTTAGGAAAGTCAAAGCCCTTTTAGTTGACGGGTTGAGAAGAATGGGTAGACCATAACTTAGATGGGATGATAGACTTAACAGGATATGAAAGAGCTCCTTTTGTCCAAGGACATAACCTCTGATAGGAACGCATGAAGAGATAGAATTAGGATAGGTGGGTAGAAGTGATAGCACTTGGAATAGGTCTTGCGTTTAGGCCTTTGTTGTTTGAGGGGTTTGGAGTAGGTTTTACGTTTAGGCTATATATGGGCCTTTAGTAGCCTTCCAACTTGCGTTTTTGGATATTGCTTGATAGTATGTTTCATTTAGGATTTTAGTGTTTTGTAGCCTTTCATGTGCCGTTTGTGTTGCCCTTAAGTTTAGGTCCCCTTTAGTTATGGCCTTTCTTAGTTTTGCGCGGCCTTTATTTTTTTGGTAAAGGGTTTCCCCAATAAATTGTATTACACCAAAAAACATATAAGTACAAAAGGTGTAAGTGAATTCCTACAACCCAGCCCGTTACATGGGCAAAACTAGAATACACCAATGTGCAAAAACCAAAAACGACATAAGATTGACAAACCAATATCATCTCAGTCCATGCAAGAACACTCACAAGCATCAAATAGCTACTACCAAACTACTACATAAGAATGACATACCATTCTTATAACTACCAAAGAAAGAAGCATAAACAACTTCCTAATTCTAAACCATCGAGATGGCTACAATAGCAACTGAAAAACGACTCATCAATGGCTAAATAGATAATATGTTTTAACTCTTAAACATTGAAGCAAATGTCGTATAATAAGCATTGTCCATGCTATTTATTTCAGCAACATCTTCCAAATAGCCTTCACAGCTAACATCAACATAAATCGCACCAGTAGACTTCACAACAAGGCCCGTAATTTATCAAAAAGAGCCCAATGCCCATCATAAAAACCACAAGTATCAGCCCCTAAAAACCTCACCAGTACAGATTTTAGGGGCATTCACCATATCCATAGAAACAAATCAATCATGTTAGACACATCCAGAATGTCACCACGATCCATTGTTTCAGTTCCTAGAATGCATCAAGGTGTTTCACACCATGACTATAATACCCATCTTAACGAGAATTTATATGAGCAGTTAGAGCAAAAATGCCACTAGCAGCGTAGCCACAGACATCCAATGGAGAACATTTATTTTGATTAAAATCCAAGCTGGGTGCCACAAAACAATGACCACCTCGTACAACAAAAGAACCATCAGGCTGGAAGTATTATTTTTGCTTAGGATCCATATTTTTACTCATGACAAATCAAAATAATAATAAACCCATCTTCCTAACAGATTACCCATCTCTATTATGAACACATGTTTAAACAACCATGTTTCAACACATAATCTCACACCAAACAATAAGCTCGCCATACAGTAATTGGTCCTTAAACAATGGAGCAAAAACAAATTGTTTAACACTAAAACCCGAATACCCATTACCAGTTATCCTATACTACCCATATTATCTGATTGACATAACATGGGACTAGAAATGTTTGCAAGTTCATCAATCAACAATTAGTCAACATAGGACCATGTCTACAACTTACTCAAAACAATAGCACCCGAATCCCGCATCAACAACAATCAGCATCAACAAAAAACCCAAAATGGATTTAGGGTTTGTCATTCTCTTGCGCTGCCTTTATCCCTTTTTCATTTATGCTTTTATGCCTGCATGTTTATGCTTGTTTATCTTTGATGACATCAAATAACGTCACATTATTATATCATTTATCCCATCTGTTTTGCCCACTTTTATATAATTATTTTATTATTTGGTACTTAATTGATTTAAAGTTTATAAATGCAGTAATTCAGGAGCGTTTTGTGAAGACAAGCTAAAAGACGTATAATTTGGAGCTAAAACAAAGACATTTGAAGAATGCTGATTTTTGACTACATACGCCGTATCCAACAAAAGAGATACAGCGTATCAGCGCCAAGACTTCACAAGAAAACGCGTTTGACAAATTCCTAATACGACGTATCCCTTCTGTTTACATACGATGTATCCATGAAGATAACTATTCGAAGATACAGTAAATAAAGTAAATTGGGAAAGATATCATTGATTGATTGAGAACGTAGCGCACACTCTAAGGAATCCAGCCCAAGACGCCGTATCAACCTATCTAGATACGGCGTATCGAGTCTTTTCCAAACACTATAAATGTCACACCCCGCCAAGGCAGAAACGCGAGGCATAACGAGAAAGGATATCATCACAACACAATGGCATCTATATAGAGAATTCTACATGCAATAAATAAGCAAAGTATAGACACAAAGTGTCATAACAATACCCATAAACTAACCAAATCCAAAAGGCGTCTTTATTGATGAAACAAAAGTTCTCGCCAATAGAAAGACATGCAACATTTATTCCCAAACAATGCAAAATTCAAGACAATAAAGCAATAATCTCTATGATATCCTATAGTCTCTTTCTAGCCACTTCTCTCTATTTTATTCCCATATTTC
>BQNB010190395.1:0-11785 GCA_026074375.1 Tanacetum coccineum | reverse complement strand
CTGTTGCGGGATGAAATTGAGAATATAATACTGAAAGATATTAATAAAAATGTTAGCAAGAAATATTGAATGATAAATAAGATTAGTTATGGTAAATTTTTACGTAGAATTTTCAACTTTTAACAATAGGGTTCGTTCAATTTAAATTGAGTTTAATCATCAAATTTTCAAACTTTTATTATTTGTTGTGTATAACACGTAATCTTTTTTTATCACTACAACTATCTGCCGTTAAGAAATCTCGTTGCAATACACACATACTCGTCTAGTCTATTTAATATAAATAATCTTTGCTACTTGATCAAAAAAAAATCAACGCAATATAATGAAATATATCTAACCAAGGGGTGTTTACTTTTCCCTTATTGCCTCTTAAGACCCAGAGTTTTTATTCTCTCTTAATTGGTAGACACACATAGAGCTGTAAACGAACCAGACGAACACGAACGGAGCCTTGTTCATGTTCATTTATTTAATTTTAGCCAGACAAATAAACGAACACGATCACTTAAACGAACGAATTTTCTTGTTCATGTTCGTTTATTAAGAAATATGGTTGTTCATGTTCGTTTATGTTCGTTCATTAAGACACTAAACGAACATAAACGAACGAACATACACGACCGAACGTAAATAAATATAAAATTTACAAAAATATACACAATATTATGTTTTATAAGTGATGTTTTATTTAAGTAAAGCAATTTTAAGTATATAATAAAAAATTAAAAAGATACGACAGAATAACATAAACATATATATGATCATAAACGAACGAATAATCGGACGTTCACGAACATAAATGAACGGACAAGACTTTTGTTCATGTTCGAACGTAAAATGTTGTTCATGTTCGTTCATTTAATAAATAAACGAACATAAATGAACTTTTTACCGAACGGTTCATGAAATGTTCACTGAACGTTCAGTTCGTTTACAGCCCTAATAAGGATCAACTAGGCAAGAAAAAAAGATAGGGACTCAATCAGGGATTTCTCCCAAACCACAGGGACGGACCATGTAATTTACTCTAAATTTAACTATCATTTAATTGTTTATTAAAATTGTTAAACTGCATCTTAAAACCATAGTGCTTCTTTTAAGTTCTTTGCAGATCTTTTTAAGATGGTTTTTCATTAAACAACATTAAAATTATATAAATTTACCTATCGTTAAATTGTTATTTAAACGTTATTTCGTTAAACATCGTTAAAATTATATAAATTTACATATTTTGAAATTGTTTATTAAAATGGTTAAACTGCATCTTTAATTATTGTTTTAATTTTAAGTTCTTTGTAGATATATTTAAGATGGTCATTAGTTAAATATCATTAAAATCATATAGATTTACCTATCGTTATTTTGTTTGTTAAAATATATATATATATATATATATATATATATATAGGATAAAGATCAAATAAAAAGACAAATATTCGTGAGAAAAATAAAAAGATTTATTTTTTTTAAAAAGTTCTTAAAAAATTCTGAAAAAATTCCACAAGATCGTGTATGTTGGTGCATGAAAAAGTTGTAAAGGAAGTTTTTCTAAAAGTGGATAGTTTTGCCGAAAAATTTTTATTAAAAAAAACGTTTGTGCATTAAATCGGTTTTTTGTGCATCAAATTTTTTTTTTGTACCCAACTTCTTTTGACTTTTTGCATCAAAATTTTATTGCGCATCAAACTATAACAAGTCGAAAAATTTGTGCATCAAAATTTCTTTTTTTGCGCATTAAAAAAACGTATAAAAACTCAAAATTAGAAAAACTTCTTTTACAAAAGTTTTATGCACCAACATACCTGATTTAATGGAATTTTTTTGAAATTTTTCGAGAACTTTTTAAAAAAAAAGTTTTCTTTTTATCCTTCTCACGAATATTTGTCTTTTTATTTTAACCTTCCTCTATATATATATATATAAGGCGTTTCATTGTGGGGTACACTCTTAAAGTAGAATACAATAGGTACACTTGTGGATCATTGGATCAAACCTGATGGATAAAGATCAAATTTAATTAGATGAAAGGCACAATTGTAATAAAATCAAAAATCAGTGGCATGTACCAACATTATACATTTCAAAACATTATTTGATTCACTAATATATTTTATAGCTTTTTTGTCAAATATTTGTATACGGCAAGATCTTAACTTGTTACAAAAGTCTTTCGATGATACACATAACATTACAACGTAATAATAGACTTCCAAAGCGAATATATAAATTCACAAAATATCCATTCCTTTAACTCTAATAATCAGCTTTATACACCTTAGAGGGTGTTTGGGATTGCGATTTGAGGCAAATTATTTGATTATTGAGTTTCGAAAACGCAAATAATCTAGTTGCAGTGTTTGGCAAAGGATATTGAAAAAGTGATTAATTGCGTTTAGATAGCTACAAAACACCGTTTTCAAAAAGTATCTATTGGGCTGCTTTTGCAAAACGCAGCCATGGGTCCATCCTAAAATTACAAAAGTGCCATATAGTAGATATTTGCTCAGTGTTGTTAGTCAACATCATGATGTCCATTTTAGTCAATTCAATTGCTAAGCTATTAATAATTTAATTTATCGAACTTTCAAACAATATAATCAAATCCAAACACTATATTTCATAACCACGTTTTGTAAAAGCTGATTATCTGATTATCCATTTTCAAAACACATAATCTATTTTCAATAAGCAATCCCAAACACCCCCTTAAACAACTAACTAACTTGTACACCAATAATGATTTGATTTTAACAAAAACCAATTGTTAGGCACTAACACTAACTGATACAACTGTTCAAAAAAAATACTAACTGATACAGAGAGCCTAATACCAACTGATACAAAGCCTAAACATTGACACACATAAACATCAACTCGAAACACGACCCTCATGGGCAACACGGCTTTGACAAATTTGATTCACAAAAAGGATCCCAAAATTGGATTAGTGGTTCATCAGATGGTGCATCTAGTTATATTGCCAAACTAGGGGACTTTTCATATGCATTTTGCAGCTCCAACAACAGTGCAAGAGCAGACTCACAGGATTTAAGAAACTGGTCACTCAGCTGAGATGCGACTCTTAGGATCATTTTGTCAAGCATAAGCACTCCTGTACAAACTACTGTTTTGCTCCAAGCAGCCATCTTCCATCGTCTTGCCTCATTTCCTATATCCATGCAGTGAAACAGACAAAGATTAGTACATAAAGATTACATTTGGAAATAGCAAAGCAACATTAGAAAAGTGTTACACAGAAAATTAATGTAAAAGACAATACTAGTATTGAAACATACATTGTAACTAATGTGTAATATAACCATTTTTTAGCACGACCATACATGATCAGCTATGAAAGTATAAACTCAGTTAATACATATTTTGTAGCTTTGTGTGTATCGATTATTAAGATCATTTTTCATGCAAACACTAATGTGTAAAATAACCATTTATTTAGCACGACCATGAATGATCAGCTATGAAAGTATGAACTCAGTTAATACATATTTTGTAGATTTGTATGTATCCGATTATTCAGATCATTTATCATGCAAACACTATATATTAAGGTAAGGTGTTAAAAAACAAAGAAACTAAAGTCATCATAATAAGAACTCAAGTATAATATTAAAGAGTTATTCTGAAAGAATAAAGAGTTATTCTGAAAGAAGTTACTTACAAATTTGAAGCCCAAGTGAATATAAAACAAGATAAAGAACAAGATGAATCTGCAAAAAGTGAAAAGAAAAGATAAACAAATATTACCGCATGAAGGAAGTAAATTGTGAGTATGTATATATACTAGGAAGGTTGATGGCTGTGCACAACCCATATAGTTTCGAAACACGTCTATTAGGGATAGTTATAGCTTATAATTAAATTCCGTTAATAATAACCAAAAATCACAACTTGCACCACCTATATAGAAGTGATACAAAACAAGATTGACAAACAAAATTAAAAGACCTAAACTTGATACACTACTAACTAATAAAAACTAATCTAATACATTCGTACACTAGTAACTAATATAAACATGATACACATATTAATAAAACCTCAGCCACGTCTTACTCGACTAGATCATGGGTCTTAGTTTTGGGTTCACGTATTTGGACCTTGACTGAAACTTGAAGAAGACTTGACCATTAAAATCGTTCCAAATTATCATCATAGAACAGCCAACAATTGGGTTGAGATGCGTTTAAGAACCATCAACGGATAGGGTTTATGATGCCTAGCAAGCAACACAAATATTTGAAAAGTATCCATGTCCCATTTAAATCAAACGTTCATTATACATGATTCTATATGAAGTGTAACATGATGCAGACAATGTACCTTAACCTCTTCAGCATTGTATCCATGACGCAAAAAATATCGACGCAAATGCTTGCCTATTAGGTGGGGAGAGCTACTATGACTCAATCGCGACGAACTCGACAGTCAACCGTTAGTTAAAAAGTAGGAGATTCATGTTGAAAGCTTAGTAGTAGTGTTGAATTCTCATTGTTTCTTAGCCTTTCTTTTGAATGAAGGTACTTCATTTTGACATGAACTTAGTACTAACAAATTAATCCAAGCTGAATGAGGCAAAAGTTTTGTTTTGGAAAAATTTTATACTGCTAAACAAAAATTCTCATAAGAAAGTATATTGATACACATATTAAAATGATGATAAAATGCTTGATACAGATTTGGAACATTAATACAAATTAGCCTATAAAAATTATTTTCTTCTAGGAAACAAAACATATGAAAACCTCCAACTCATACACATACTATGAAACTGATGCAACAATGGTTAAAGGTAAAAAGGAACCCACTAAATCTTCTGATACATGTTTGGATAAAACCTTTTGGGGAATTAAATAACAAATGGAAAATAAAAAGATATCTTGATCCAAATCGACTTGTGATGGTTCTCTAGTGCGATGCATTGTTACGGACTAAAGAGATCACCGGTGAATGGTAACCGCCGATTGATAGGCCGATGGGTTTTGACGAGGACGGGTAACCACCGATGATATCGAAACACGGGTCCATCGGTGGTTGTTTCCTGCTGTTACAGTGACATGAGGGAATACACGGTTGTGTTCGGCGATTATTCCCGGCATAACGGAAGCTAGTATTCCTCACAAAAGAATGCGTTTTATGGACGAGAGAGAATTGAGGACTAAGTCGTGGCATTTCGAGCCAGAATCAGGGTTTTTTTTATGTAGTCTTTGGTTTAATTGAACTAGATTTAGAGTGAGTTAGAGAAAAGTGAGATGAAGATGGTGTGGCCTAAAGTGACGGCACTTTTTAGGTTAGAATCACGTAGAGAGAAATAATGGAATATAAATTACCTAAAATGCCTTTTGAGTTAGGATCAAATAATTTTTTTAAAATAAGAAGGATAAGAAGTAATTATAACCGCATATCTGAGATGTACCTATTTAAATTAGATGCATCTCTATAATCATATATGCATTATAACACATCTTAATGTGTTTTTTAGCTTTTAATTAGATGCATATACGTATATTAGATGCATTTCATTTTTTCTCTTTTTTTGATTCTCTGCATGTGCCAAAAATCATGAAAAAAAATTTTGACATCTACGCATCAAAAATTACATTTGAAATCAAAATGGTTGCATCTAAATTATAAAAATGGCATCCTAATGCAAGTCGTTGCATCTCAAATGTGTGGTTTAGTACTTCGCAATTTTTATTTTAATTTCCTTCCCACTGGATCTCTACTCAATGCCCTTTTATTTATTTAGTAGTTTAGAATTTTATTAAATTTAAAATTTTCACTTTTTAGCTTCTTATTGGTGCCGTATTATATTTTAAAGTGTTCACCACATGAACATAAATCTATATATGTATATTTATAGTAGAGATCCAGTGAGAAGTAAATTAAAATAAGATGTGGTGAGAAGTGACTAATATCAACATTTGGATGCAACGATTGCATTCGATGCATTTTATTCATTTAGATGCACATTTGGAGTTTCAAACGTTAATTGATCTGTAGCTGGTGCAAAATAAAATTGGATTTTCATTGATTTTGGCACATGCAAAGAAACAAAAAATACAAAGAGGAAAATCAAATGCATATCTAATTAAAAGCTTATAAAAAAACACATTATGATGCGTTATAATGCATATAAGATTATAGAGATGCATCTAATTTAAGTCGGTGCATCTCGGATATGCGGTTATAGTTACTTCTTATCCTTCTTATTTTAAGAAAACTTCTTATTTGATCCTAACTATATATATATATATATATATATATATATATATATATATATATATATATATATATATATAAAAGACAACTATCCCGTTGCGAATTTAAAAAAAAAAAATTTAAAAAAAATTCTCAAAAAATTCTGAAAAAATTCATAAAATCAGTATGTTGGTGCCAAACATTAGTAAAACTTTCTGTAAAGAAGTTTTTCTAATTTTGGTGTTTTTATACGTTTTTTTTAATGCCACAAAAAAATAATTTTGATAAATAAAAAAATTTTGATGCAAAAATTTTCAAACTTGTTATAGTTTAATCGCAAATAAAATTTTGATGCAAACACTTCAAAAGAAGTTGGGTACAAAAACGAATTTTTGATGCACAAAAAAATGATTTAATGCGCAAACGTTTTTTTTAATAATTTTTTTAGGCAAAACTATCCACTTTTAGAAAAACTTCTTTCACAACTTTTTTATGCACCAACATGCGCGATGTTGTGGAATTTTTTTAGAAATTTTTTTTCTCTAATTCTCACGGATATTTGTCTTTTTATTTGATCTTTATCCTATATATATATATATATATATATATATATATATATATATATATATATAGAGTAGGGATCCAGTGAGAAGTAAATTAAAATAAGAAGTGGTGAGAAGTGACTAAAACCACAAATTTGAGATGCAACGACTTACATTAGATGCATTTTTATTCATCTAGATGCACCATTTTGAGTTTCGAAAGTTAATTTGAATGTGTAGAGATGGTTGCAAAATTGTTTTCATGATTTTTGGCCCCCCCACATGCAGAGAAGCAAAAAACAACAAGAGAAATCATGAAATGCATCTGATATACGTATATGCATCTAATTAAAATATAGAAAACCCATTATGATGCATTTTAATGCATCTAAGAATTATAACATGCATCTATTTAAGTCGGTTGGCATCTGAAGTATTGCGGTATATGTTACTTCTTTATACTTCTTATTTTAGATAACTTCTATTTTGATCCTCATAAATCAGTAGAGATTAGTGAGAAGTAAATTAAAATAAGAAGTGGTGAGAAGTGACTAAAACCACACATTTGAGATGCAACGACTTTCATTAGATGCATTTCTATTCATCTAGATGCACCATATGGAGTTTCGAAAATTAATTTTATGTGTAGATGGTGCAAATTGATTTTCATGATTTTGGCACATGTAGAGGACCAAAAAACAAGAGAAATCATGAAATGCATCTAAAATACGTATATGCATCTAATTAAAAGCTAGAAAACACATTATGATGCATTATAATGCATCTAAGACTATAGAGATGCATCTAATTTAAATCGGTGCATCTCGGATATGCGGTTATAGTTCCTTCTTATCCTTCTTATTTTAAAGAAACTTCTTATTTGATCCTAAATATATATATATATATATATATATATATATACGATAAAGATCAAATAAAAAGACAAATATCCGTGAGAATGATAAAAAGAATTTTTTTTTAAAGTTTCGAAAATTTCTGAAAAAATTCCACAAGATCAGGTATGTTGGTGCATAAAAAAGTTGTGAAGTAAGTTTCTAATTTTGAGTTTATATACATTTTTTTTAATGAAAAAAAAAACGAAATTTTGATGCACAAAAAAATTTTGATGCGCAAAATTTTCAACTTGTTTTAGTTTGATGCACAATAAAATTTTGATATAAAAAGTCAATAGAATTTGGGTATAAAAACGAATTTTTAATTGTAACAACCGGCAATTTTTGAAATTTTAAATGACTGTTTTACCCTTTGACTTTTCGGGTCCGACTTGACTTTTTGACTGTTGATCTTTTAATTTTCACATAAAAACGATTACCGCGTAACCGGTAATTTTTCGGAACATATTTAAATAATAAATCAAATTTATTATTACATATCTCTCATGTGCAAATTTATTTATAACTTATTTGTCTTGAAAACGAGAAGATATATATGTTATTTCTAAGTCGACTTATCAAAAACGACCCGCTAAATCACGTTTTCACGACGCTGACTCTAAAGCAATTTGATGTAAAACGACATTCCAGACAACTTTTTAGTTTTACCCGAGACACGAAACCAAACAGAAAATGACTAAAATAGCCTCGCAAAGTTTTGAACACCGCACGCAGCGCGTACCGACACAAAAATAATTAAATTATATTTAATTATCACTTTTTATTAAATAAAAATATTTAATAAATTATTTGTCATATTATTCAGAAACGTTTGCATTCTCAATCGATCCGGGTATCTAATAAATATAAATATATGATATATATATATATATTTCTCACCAATATTTGTCTTTTTATTTGATCTTTATCCTATATATATAGTAGCATTTTCTTTGCAGAACCAGTTTTTTACTCCTATAATACATGATGTACATCATATCAATGCAAGATGCCATTTTTTAAATATATACTGCTTATTTTCAATTAAACAAAAGTTAAAAGGGTATTATGGTTAAGTCATTAATTATATTATCAAACAATTTTTAAAAACCGTCTGTAACTTCCTTTGATATAAAATCATTTTCACTAATTTAATTTCTAATTATTTGTGAGATCCGCAATTATAGGAGTAAAGTTATCTCTTCTCTTAAAACCTAGCCACCATCTTTTATATAATAAAAGAATTACACCATTTCGGAGTTTTCTATCGAATTGAATCATATGAATTAAAAATTAACCAATCAGAAATGCTTGATTTTGCATCGTAAGGCAAAATCGTGTGTTCTGATGTCAATAAAAATCAAATAAATCGATGTTGTCAAATTAAAATTTGGGTGAAAAATAGACGGAAAATAAAACACAATAAACTATATGATGTCCAATTTGTGAAGAAAAAAACTTGAAAAAATGAAGTAAAAAAAAATTTAGTGATTGTTATTTTAAAAATAAATTATATTGTAGTTAAGTGTACATTTATAATTTACATGTTCTTTTATTAGTAACTATAAGAAAATAAACAAATAACCCCTTAAACCTTTATACCCGTAGACTTTATATTTTAAAATATTACAAACGTAAACAATTTTTTTACTTCCAAACAAAGATTTAACGGTAATATAATCACAACCGAAACTTTTGATGGATTCATGCATTGCGGACTAAATTATTGTTGTACGACCAAGATAGAAAACACCGAACAATAAAATACATTAATTAATAAAAAAGGTTATCGTAGCGTATTCATTGATGTGGTTTATGAGATATGCCATTTTTTTTTTCTTTTTTTTAATACTACTCAAATTACTAACAATGAGAAATACTCAAGAAAGTCTTTATTCCTTTACATTAAGTAGCCTAAAACAATATATAACAATCTAGTCTAACTTTTATATCGTAAAAAAGTGTTGTGACGAAAAATTGTAAAACTCTTTGTATATGTGATAATAGTTAAAAGATGATACAATCTAAATCTTTTAAACCAAAACATATTTATTACAAACCATAATACTTATTTGAGTATTTTAAGCTTTCTATATTCCATACATCTGACGTATTTTGAAAATCAACTTAGATGCTTTTAAATTCGATTGCTAAGTTTTAAAAACCGTCTGTAACTTCCTTTGATATAAAATCATTTTCACTAATTTAATTTCTAATTATTTGTGAGATCCACAATTATAGGAGTAAGAGCGGAGGGAATGGTGGTGCCATCGGCTGGCGCCAAGCCTTGGAGCGAGAAAAAAGAATGGCGCACCACTCCGTGGTTGGTGTCAAGGCCTCTCGGTTGTTAGCTAACAGCCGACGCCGTAGTATTTTTTTTTTTTTTTTTTTTTTTGTGAAAAATTAGCCTTATGGCACGAGTTTTGGCTATGGCTCACCACTCCATGGTTCGTGCCAAGGCCTCTCGGCTATGACTCACCACTCCACTGAATTCTTGTGTCATACCAAATCTGGTGCCAAACTCCATTTTTCTCACTTTTTTCTCTATGGCACCACCACTCCAAGTGCTCTAAAATTATCTCTTTCTCTTAAAACCTAGCCACCATTCCTAATTAATAAGAAAAGCATCAAATTTTTTTCTTTTTTCTCTTGTGACGTCTAAAACCAAAAGCAAAAGAAAATATATTGTTTTGTTTTGCTTCCTTAATCATTACCCATGACGTCAAATGGAAGAATCAAAATTTAAATATAGTGTAGTTGTCTTCCTTTTTGCCTTATGACGTGGAGCAATTTTCATGTTAGAAATATTGGAATTCATTCCAGGTAACCATAGTACTAGGTATTTTTTATGGCATCTTCACTTGATTTGTTTTTTCTTTTATAATGGCTTGAAGTTATTTTACTTTTTAGACTATAGATCTAGTGTTGTAATCTTGTTTAATATAATGTATTTGAAAAAGTGTTTTACATGATTTCGGTATCATTTAAATTGAGTGTTTTCATATAACTTTGCAAAGGTGAATAGATCTAGCATTGTAATATAATATATTTTTCTTAGTTCTTCTACTTAATGAAGGTGATGCTTAAAGAAAGAATAAAGGCTGGTGGAATTAATATAAAAGGTGAGATACTGAGATATGTCTTTTCTAAAAAAGGAGATTAGACATTGTTAAAAATTATAGAAAAATATCATGAAAGTGGTGTTGCATGGATGTAGTTCTTCCGTGAAGTGTAAATTTATTCGTAATTAAAAAGTCCAATGTAGTATAATTATTAAATTTGTTTACATAACTTATTGAAGATATGCGAAGAGTTTATAAAGCAACTATATGCTCTTGTCGCCTCTTTCTTTACATGGTTTTTATTTTTTTATTTTTATTAAAGTGTTCACTAGTTGCTAAAGGTTGATATCTGTTATAATCATGCAGATGTGCTAAAAGTTCGGATCAGCGTGCACATATGTTTTTGAAGAACGTGCACATATGTTTTAATAATTTTGAAGAGAATGCGCGGCGCGCACATATGTTTTTTGGAGAGTACTCATATGTTTTATCGAATTTGATTAGAAAGTGGAGCGTGCATGCATGTTTTGAAAGAGTGCACACATGTTTTTGAATGACGTGCACATCTGTATTTAATAAGATACATTTGTATTTAAATTGTATTTTATTTTGTATCAAATTTTGTTTACATTATTTATGTTTTAGTTTGTTATAAATTTAGAGGTTACATGTGTATTTTTATATTGTTTTGTTATAAAAAATTTCAAAGATTAAAGAAAGTACATCAGAAACACTTGTGCAATTGCCATTTTAAGCAAACCAAGTTTGATGTCTAAACAAGTATACGCAAAAACATATGTAAATCAACAATATTTTGAAAAAACACGTATGCACTTTTTTTTCTAAATGTATGCTAAAAAATGAGTACAAAATAGTAAAAAAAAATATTTTCTAAATTCCAAAAATTAAAGGATTTAAAAAACGTTTTTTAATTAAAAATATGTTTTACAATTATACCTTTTTCATTTAAATAAGAATATTTAATAATACTAAATTCCTATTGGCTCAAAAAGGTTCTGTAGTTTCTGTACAAAAAAATGGTTCTGCATTGAACGCTCCCCTATAT
>BQNB010190394.1:0-11785 GCA_026074375.1 Tanacetum coccineum | reverse complement strand
TAAAGATTAACAATAAATGGAAACAATCTTTCCAAATCTTTTCAAATCTTCCCAAATCTAGAAAATATTTCCTTATTGGTGATAAGAAATATTTTGTTCTAGAAGAATCTAATAAACAAGTTTTATTAAGTACAAAACAATATTTTGTATAGATTTAGGGTTAATCACAAAATGAAAAAGGTTGTCCCAGCTCCACCTACGGATCCACCAAATACACGGGACAAATCCAGCAAATGGTGGATCTGTGGCTCGCACGGACCAGCTGTCTGGGATAGCATTTGAATTTCAAAATGTTGCCTATAAATAGCAACCTTAAGTCTTCATTTTTAATAACTATTGACAAATATTTTTACACACATCTTTTATCTTTTGTATATTCTTTTATCATTATACTTGTTACATAATCTATTACAAGTGATCAACTCATTCCACTCTCTAGTGAAGAACACTTACAAAGACGTCAAGCTTCAAGTGTTAATAATTTAGTTGTGTCATCACGTTTGTGATAATCATTCATCTTATGTATCTTGTGTTGTGTGTTGTGTGTATCATATGTGTATGATAGGTTAGTATTTAGGCCATAAAATACATAGTGTGTTAGATTGGTTCTATCTCGAAGTAGAACTCGGTATTTAGCTTAGTACCGGAAAAAGTGTAAGCGACGTGTACGGTTTTCTCCGCCTAAAGGGAGCTTGTTGACATAGCGAAGAAAACTCTCAAGTTGGGTACTTGGGGAGTAGAGTAGGGCAAAGAGGAGCTTCATAGCCGAACCACTATAAATCATTGTGTTATCGGTTTGATCTTTCTTATCTTTACTTGTTCATACTTTGTAGATTACTTATTTACTTGTTGCATCGCTATCATATACACTTGTGTATATCTATTGAGTTTACATAAGTTGACAATCTAAGTTTTATTTTAAAATGGTAAAAACTATTCAACCCCCCTTCTAGTTTCTACAATTTATATCAGAAGCCAAGGTCGCCCAAGATCTTTAACGTATATTATACATTAAAGCTTGAATCGATCTATGGATTCGGATAAATATCTAGAAGGGCAATCTATGCAAAGACCACCACTTTTTGAAAGTGATCATTTTATATATTGGAAAAATAGAATTGAAACTTATGTGAAAGCAAAAGATTTAGATCTTTGGCATATTATATTGAATGGAGATTGATGAGGTATAGTCTCCCTCGGAACATCCGAATAAGAAATATATCTTAGATACTCCTGCCAAACTAGCATGGGCTAAAACTAAATAAATACTCCAAAGAAGCTGACTTGTCGAAGGACATGTCAGGTCCGAAGTCACCACTAGAACTCCGGAGAATGTGGTGTGTCAAAGGACATATCAGGTTCGGAGTTATTAGCTCTGTCCTAATGCAACGCTATCAAAGGACAGTCTGACAAAGGTACGGTCCTTGTGAAGGACCACAGTCCTTGGAATGACATGTAGTTGACAATTCGTACCAAGAGAGAGCCCCACAGTTATGTCTTGTAGTGGATCCTAAATAGTATAAAGGGAGAGCTCATTTCCCTAGGACAAGACACATAAAACCTACTCCGGACCATAGTTTATATTCTTCGCATTTATCTCATACCACCATACTTACTCTTACGATGGAGTTGGTCCTGGATTCACACCCCAGGACTAGCTAACGGCGTTCTTTCTTATTTTCAGCTAGGAGACAAGGGATTAAGCTTAGGAGGAACCAAGCTAAACTTAATATTCATTAGCGCTGAGGTCACTTTTACTAAGGCTAGGTAGCCCACGTAAATTTACCTCAACATTTGGCGCCATTTGTAGGACCTGGCATCCCAATCTACCCTAAGAAGAAAACCAAAGAAGTCATGGTTGACTCGCAACCTATAGAGGAGGAAATTCGGGGAGCAAAAACAAGGGACATAGGAACGGAAACTCATGGGGGACACACCGAACCAATCTTGCAAGCGCAAAAAACCCCTTCCTCTTCTCCGGCCTTCATCAAAGAAAACATTGATATATTAAGAACCATGATCAAAGAACATGACCAGCAAGCCAAGATAAAAGCTACGCCAAGAAGACTTGCCTATGTCGACTCTGACAAAGAATCTCTGGCCAGGCCGCTGGCAAGAGATTTTCCCGATCGATTCTCTCTTGAATATTTCGACACATCTGACACTCACAAACAAACTCGCTCTGTAAGTAAAAGTCAAAGGACTCCTTCTAAGAACAAAGAACTGGCATATTTAAGAAGGTCAAGAAGGATGGAAGACCGAAGCATAACCAAGGGAAAGGCAAGAGGGGAAAGGTCCAAACCCAGGGGAAAAGGTCCTGACACCAAAAGATAAGCTCGAACTCGAAACATGAGGAAGGTTCAGAGGGCACATATAAAGACTTGAATTCACCTTACAAAAGGCCTAAACCCACTCCTTTTACCCAAAGAATCACTCATTTTAAATATTATCAGAGGGAAAAGCTCCCTCAGAACATCCAGGTATATGAAGGAAACAAAGGTCTAGAGGACCATTTAGGCACCTTTTTGGCAGCGACCGAACAAGAAGAATGGCCGATGCCCGTTTAGTGCAAAGTGTTTTGCCAAACCCTAGGTGGAGCGGCACGAAACTGGTTCGATGATTTGAACCCTAAGAGTGTGGATAGTTTTAAGGAACTAAGTCAAAAGTTTTTTGAAGAATTCTCACAACAAAAGAGATATGCCAAAGACCCTACAGAGATTCGTGGCATCAAGAGAAGACAAAATAAAGGATTACAAGCTTTCATTGATCAGTTTGAATTCGAAAGTTTGCACATAAAGGGAGTTCCTTCGGTTCTACGTATCTCAGCTTTCATGCATGGTCATGGTCATCTAGAACTCGCCAAAAAACTCAACGACAAAATACCCAAGACGGTGGATGAAATGTTTGAAAAAGTCAGAGCCTTCATTAGAGGAGAAGTAGCCGCGGGGTCAACGGAGATGGTCCGTCCCTCTCAGGGGGACAAAGGTTATGTTCATCCAGCATGGTCTAGAGGACCCGAAAAAGCTAGAAACAGAGACAGTCTGATGGAAACACGTAGAAACATGGGGGTATACACTCCTTATCCCTAAAAAATACTTTCACCCCACTTATCAAGACCTCAAAAGAGATCTTGGCCATGGAAAGTGTGAGCTTCCCATAACCGCCACCTTTAATTGGTACCCTTGAAAAACAAAACTTAAACAAATTTTGTGACTACCACAGGGACATGGGTCATGACACCAACGACTGCTATTAATTAAAAAAGAAAATAGAGGAAGTTATGGCCTCGGGGAAGTTGGCTCACCTGGTGAAAGACATCTGCTAGAACAACCAGCGGAGCGGGAGTTAAGGAAGGAACAATGTAAAGGTCATAAACAAGATAAGAGAAGGAGGAAATCGCAAGACCTCTTTTGAAGAAGAAAGGTTCGGTCTAATAGATGACCTCACCTTCCCAGTGATCCCCTAGAATCAACTGACAGATGAACCCATCATATTGGAAGGAGTAATTGAAGGTAATTAGGTCTGAAGGATTCTTGTTGACGGTGGGAGTTTGTCAGAGATCATGTACGAGCATTGCTTCAAAAGCCTCAATGTTAACATCTGGTCAAGATTCAAAAGATGCAGAGCTCCAATGGTAGGATTTTCAGGAGAAATGTATCATCCTCTAGGAATAATAGATCTTCGAGTAACTATAGGAAAGGCTGGAAGAAACAAAACGGTGCTAATGGAGTTTGCGATAGTAAAATGTCGTTCTCCATACAACGTCATAATAGGAAGGACCATAATGAGAATCCTCAGAGCGGTAGGTTTTACCATCCATTCTATGATCAAATTCCCCACTAACCAAGGAATCGTAACAATGGAAACCAGTAGAGAGGCTCTATGGGAATGCAGACACCTGGAAAGGGTATAAGGTTTGTGGAAGGAGGTACAATGGCATCAACATGAAGAGCAAATGTTTAGGATAAGAGATTAAGTAATACTAAGAACGAAGAGTAGCTCCGGCTAAGGGCCTAATTCAGGTCTGGTGCCGCTTGAAAAAAAATGAGGCAGGGAAAATACAAAGGAAATATTCACCATCAACCATGAACGTCTGAACCAGTACATGACAATAGGGACCACGTTGACGGCCGACTGTAAACAGTTATTAACAAGCGTTCTCTAGGAAAACATGGAGGTATTCGCTTGGACCGGACCAGAAAGAACATCCGTTCCGCGATTTGTCATGGAGCATCAACTAAAGATATACCCCCTCGCCGAGCCAGTGGTCCATAAGAGATGACCCATGACACCAGATGGAAGACTGGTGTTGAAAGAAAAGGTGTTCTGATGGCTAAAGGAAGGAATGATCAAAAATGTTCAACACCCCGTATGGGTCGCCAATATGATACATGTTAAGCTAGCAAATGGAACCTAGATGGTGCAAATGGATTACTCTACCCTCAACAAAGTCCATGCCAAGGACATGTACCCTTTTTTGGAGGAAGGGGAAGGGCTAGCTTCATTAATGGGATACCCTTACAAATGTTTCATACGACTCCTGAAGGAACACAACCAAATAAGAATGGCATAGTATGACGAAGAAAAAACCGGGTTTCATATGGAAAAAGGAGTATACTATTTCACCCACATGCTGAAATAATTAAAGAACTCGGCAGCTACACTTCAGAGGATGATGGATAAGGTCTTAGTCGATTAAAGAGGATGAAACGTGGAAATATACTTGGAAGAAATAGTAATAAAAAGCAAAAGTGACCAGGACCTAGTTCAAGACGTTGAAGAAACACAAAGAAAGTTGAAAATAGTAAACATCAAGATTGATCTGATCACGTCCTTGTTCGGAGTTAAGAAAGAAAGGTTTCTTGGCCATATGGTAACAAAGGAAGGAGTAAGAGCAAACCCAAAGAAAGTGCAGGCAATCATTCTAAGCCTCACCCCAAAAAGTCCAAATCAAATACGAAGTTTGTTCTTACAACTGACAGCCATTAGCAAATTTATCCCAAAACTTGCGGAGTTGCAGTACCCATTCGCGAGGTACGAATGAGGTTCGAGACAACAGAAGGATCTGTCTGGATGAACAAAGCTGAAGAAGCCCTCCAACGGATAAAAAGGAAATCAAACAAATTACAAACATTGGCTATTCCAAAATAAGGAGAAGTTCTGATCCTATGTCTATGGCAAATAAATGAGACGATAAGTTCTATGATGCTGGTAGAGAGGGAAGGAATCCAAATACATGTCTACTATATGAGCCGATCGCTACAAGGAATGAAGATATGCTACACCTTAACAGAAAAGATCGTACAAGCACTAATTCACACAACAAGATCCCTGAGAGCAATCTTTAGAAAACATAAAGTTAAGGTGGTAACCGATGGACCAATTTAGGAAATACTAAAGCTCTCCAAAAGAGAATGACAGTTGGTAAAATGGGCCACCGAGGTACGGACATATGACATCTCGTACATCTAAAGAAAGGAGGCTGAAGGATCGGTAGTGAAAAAGTTCTTTGGTCAAGGAGAACAAGTACAGGAAACACCAAATGCAAATGAAGGGGGAACGTTCAACCTAAGCAAGAAGCTTCAGGCAAAATCAACCCCAACACCAAGGGCCTGGAAGTTATACCTAGGAAAAGAAACAATCAAAGAAGGCTCAGGAGTGGGGATAATCCTAGTTAGTCCTGAGGAAAGGATGCATTCGTATGTCATTCGCTTGAAATTTAACACATCCGATCACGCCATTGATTGTGAGGCACTGTTGGCAGGGCTAGCTGACTCTGTAAGCAAAGGTATGAAAGACTTACTTGTCTTTATAGATTCACCAAAGTTGGTTGCTCAGACAGAAGGAAACCATACGCCAGCAACGAAACAAGAAAAGAAGTATAAGAAAGAAATTATGGATGCAACAGCCCCATTCCACAGGTTTCGAATCACACATCTTTTAAAAATTTTAAACTTCAAAGCAGAAGTGTTAACAGGGTTGGAAACCATAAAGTTGGAATTTCTTAATCAGGAAGTATCAATAGGTATCAAAACAAGACCATCGGTGGAGGAGATAAGCAGCAGCAAAAAGGGAAAAGCAGCAAGCAATGTACTAGTGTAAAGCCAAACTACAATTGGGAAACTAGTGGGAGCAACTGAATGCACTTGTAATCATAACACATATCTAGTAGCATTATGTAACCCATCCGAGGTAGCCATTTTCAAAGTGTTAGCTCACCTCAAAGGGCCCTTTTATTCTTATATCTAAGTATTTGAATTTTACCTTAACATGATAGAGTCAAATTTTATTGGATAAGTAACAATGATGCAAACACAAAGCATGGTAAGCTCCAGATGGCTCGCTACCTCCGGATAATGATAAAGGAACACACTTACCCCATAATACGAAACACATATGGGAAGGCTAAGTTAAAATACGAAAACTTTAGCATGGGGTCGAAGGAGGAGACACAATGATCCCTTCCTTCCAAACAAACAGATCCGATGAACAACAACGTCAGGAAAAGAACATGTACCAGCTAATAGGGAAGGAAATGCAAGCAACCTGTATTGTGTACGAACATAGCTAATAAGCATTTGCTCCGGTATGTAAATTGGTCCAGATGTGATCGCCCGGACCATGTAAAAAACATATAATAAGGAGCAAACCTAAGGCGTTTGGGGCATAAACCAATGCTAAAGTGCTAAATACAAACTTATAAATATTACAAATAAGCTATGGGAAACAAACCGGCATATCGAAGAGTGGATTATGTTAAAAGAGAAAATTATATTACGAAGTACCTATTACAAGCCGAATGAAGCCGACAGTACAATTGACCGAACATAGTCGGTAGTTACATAAAAGGGAAACTAAAACAAACCCTTAATGAGCTAGTAACCAAGCAAGTTCAAAATCTAGGCGTGACGGTACGATCTCTGCTTCGAAAAGCAATATTTAGCCCATTGAACCTATGGAGGCTTGACCAGCTATACTAAAGGTCCCAAGGGGAAGCCATTAGGCTTAGGGCGGGTGGCATGACTCAGGATCCGCTAGATGGACAACCACACATCTACAGTCAATTTTCCCCAAGCTCAGAGAAACAAGTGTTCTCTGGCATACCATGCCCCCACCCCTAATAGAAAATTGAATGACAAGAAAAAGAGATAGAGGTAAAGGAAAAACTAAGTTTAAACCCCAGAAGGGTTATAAGTAGCCTCTTCATCAACAGCGGAAGAGGGCAAGGAACCATCACCTTTCTTACTAGCAGAAAGGGCCACAACAACATCGGTAAGGCCGGAGGAAACATGCTCTGACCCTACCACGGTTTTTTAGCAACATCATCTAAAACATGAGAAGTACCCTGCAAAAAACACCTCCGGACTTAGAATGGGCAGCACCATCAGTCATCTCATCATCCGGCCCATCAACCATAGCATTCACCCACTCCTTATTTTGCTCTAATGTAATGACAAAGGGAGCATGGGCAACATTAGTAGATAACTCCAAGGATTTGGAAGCAGGTGTTATAGTCGACTCCTTTGTAGTAGGAGGAGAAACACAAGCATCCCTTGAAGTGGGTATGTTGGCCGGACGAGCCAATTTTTTAGGCTTAAGCTGAAGGATAACCGATAAAGGTTTAGTAGCATGCTCAGAAATCTTATTGAGAATGGCATAATCAGTTTGAGCAATAAAGGGGAGGCTTTAGCAAGCCTATCCTGTGCACCAGACATGAAATTAGCCATCTTCTTTAAAACAGTAGCAAACTCATCCTTAGTCTGATGCATACTCAACCCGCGCTCAAACCCAGCACTTGCAGCCAAAGAAAGGAGCTCACCCTGAACTCTGCTAAACTCATCAGAAGAAAGAAACTTTCAGACCAAACCCTGGAATTGGCCCTGGAAGAAAGATGAAACTCCAAAGGAGTGGCTTTCAAACGAAGGATTTCCTCATCCCTTTCAGCCGCTAAAATAGTGGCTCAGTTTAAGTCAGCAGAAAGGCGAGCCACCTTAGCATGCAAGTTATCCAGACTTTTAGTAAGAGACTTGATCTTTTTCTTCCTCTCCTTTCCCTTAGCCTTGGACTTTGCAAAAAAAGCATCGGAGGAAGAAAGTTTATCATTAAGCCCAAAAACCTGCTTCTTCAAGGTAGACACTTAAAGCTCCAACCCAGTCAAGCTAGCAACCTTATCCTCATAACCCTTCAGCCTAGAGTTCGCTGATAACACATACTCATGATGAGACTGATTCAACCCACGATAGCAAGCAAGAAGCTCGCCATCATGCGACATAATCATGCAATGTAGCACACTCATCTTTGCAGTTAATTGATCATCAGACAAACTTTTAACCCGAACCATCTCCCTTGGTATGGGAAACTCGTCCACCATATTTTTGCAGATAGTAGGATCCTTAAAAACTTCCTTAGTTAGAACCCCGAAAGTAGGCCGGTACGGAGCATCCCACTGCTCACAAGTAAACTCGTAATTCCCAGCAATACCACCTTCAGGATAAGTATCATAATAAGGACCAGCAAAAAAAGGGAAGAAATCCGCATGAATGGCATTACCGGAGACATCCCTAAATGAAGGAACAGGTCCGAAGGATGGTCTCGGTTGGCTCACACCAACAGACGGTGCAGCAGCATCATCAGCCATAATGCCCTTGCCCTAATAATCTACAAAATAAAAGCACAATTAGACAAAGAAATAAGACTTGAAGAAAACAGGTTAGAAATCAAAAGCAAATACCTCAGGGGTTAGAACCTTCAGCAGCGGGAGTAACAGATCTCCCACCCTGGTTCCTTGAAAAAGGGATCACAACATCAGAACGAAGGGGAGTAACCAACAAAATCTCAACACATGCGTCATCATCATCATCATCACTTCCATCATCATCACCCACAAACAAACTAGGACGAGTAGTACTACCAGACGATTAAGCCAGGGCAGACCTTGTGCACTTAGCAACATGGCTCGAGGTGGCACCAGAAGTAGAGGCCTTTTGCTTCTAAGAAGATTTAGCCTTAGTAAGAACCTTAGCACTAGGGGTACCCATAGCAAGGTCAACTGGAGTAGGATTTGGAATAACAGTATCAGCAGCAGCAGGTGGAATACAGTAAAAGGGAAGCCTTTGAAGAGTCGGCATGATGTCATGATAAGGATCCTCCTAAACCTCATAACCAATCCACTTAGGGCGACAAAGAAAATTATGAATACCCATAACTGTAAAAAAGGAAAACCACAATAAACGCAAGCAACAAAAGATAAAGATATAACAAAACATAGTCAAAACCCACCCCATACCATTTCTATCAGCACCTTGAAGTACCGAATCACAAACACGACTCTTCCAAACATGACTCAACCCAAATAAAACTAACACCCCCTCAGGCATATCCTTTAGCTTTATAACATGTGCGCCCAACCGACACACATCGGCCATACTTAAAGAACTAGCAACGGGTCTTGGATCATCAATAGCCGCGCTCGGATGTCTCCAAACTATAGAATCCGAAATAGCCCACCAATCAATTAAAAGAACCCACTCTTCTTGTGCTTCATGCAAGAGCGGTTATCATTAATACAAACTGGAGAAGGAGCATGTCACTTGGCAAACGAAAACCAGTCACCCTGTTTACATAATGTTTGAAAAACCCTAAACAAGGTCACCGTCGGCTCTATCTGCAAAAACCAACAAAGCACCTCGAAAGTAATCACCTTATTAAGACCCAAAGGACCCAACTAAGAGAAATAGACCCTATAATGTTTGATAAGGGCCAGAAGGAACGAAGAAAAAGGAATGCGAACACCAAAAAAATCAAACATCCGATGATAAATACCAATGGCATCGTCCGGAAGCTCGGACATCACAAATTCTTCTGAGGGTAGCCGAGGGTGAAGTTCACGTGGTATCTTATATTTAAAGATCAAATCTTTCAGGTCATCTTGGGTGAGTCAGGAATGGTACAGATCCATATCTTTTTTAGCCATAGTTGAAAGATAGCTCCGGAAATAATATGTGTTTTTTATTGTAGCAAGGGTAAAGAGAAAAGTAAATAGGGGGCTGCAATTTATAGGGAAAGAAAGAAAAGACACGACGGTTGGGAAGTTATCACATGGCACATTGCAAAGAAAACGTGTGGACAAAAAAACAAGCCACGTTTGCATAGGCAGAATATTAATGGCACAAAGCACATTTAAGTCTAGCATTGACAAGCTAGCTTGGCAGATACTAGACTGAGGGGGGACATGATGAGGTATAGTCTCTCCCAAAACATTTGAATAAGAAATATAGCTTAGATATTCCAGCCAAACTAGCACGGGCTAAAACTAAATAAATACTCCAGAAAAGCTGACTTGTCGTAGGACATGTCAGGTCTGGAGTCACCACCAGAACTCCAGAGAAGCTGGTGTGTCAAAGGACATATCAGGTCCGGAGTTATTAGCTCCGTCCTAATGCAGCAGTATCAAAGGACAGTCCGACAAAGGTAAGTCCTTGTGAAGGACCACAGTCCTTGGAATGACACGTTGTTGACAGTTCATACCAAGGGAGAGCCCCACAGTTATGTCTTGTAGCGAATCCTAAATAGTATAAAGGGAAAGCTCATTTCCCCAAGATGGGACATACAACACATACTCCAGACCATACTTTATATTCTTCGCATTGATCTCATACCACCATACTTCCTCTTACGCTGGAGTTTGTCCCGGATTTACACCTCGAGGAGAGCTAACAGTGTTCTTTCTTATTTTCAGCTAGGAGACGAAGGATTAAGCTCTGGAGGAACCAAGCTGAACTCAATATTCATCACCGTTGAGGTTACTTTTACCAAGCCCAAGTAGCCCACGTAAATTTACCTCAACAGCGATTTTCCACCGGTTGCCAAAAATGAAGTTACCCAAGTTTTAAAGGTTGTTCCCTTTGAAGAACAATCTGATGATCTTAAAAAGAAACTTGCTAAAACTAATGAAGCTAAAATGGTTCTTTATAATGCTTTTCCTAAAAAGGAATACGAAAGACTTTTTATGTGTATAACGGCTAAAGATATTTGGCAATCGTTGTTAATTACACATCAAGGTAATAGCCAAGTAAAGGATAATAAAATTGATCTTTTTGTTCAACAATGTAAACAATTTACTATCCTTGAAGAAGAATCTATTGGTAGCAATTTTGCTAGATTTAACACTATTATTACTAGTCTTAAAGCACTTGATGAAGGTGTCTCTAGCAAGAACTATGTTAGGAAGTTTATTAGGGCTGTACATCCTAAATGGATAGCAAAGGTCACAGCGATTGAAGAATCGAAAGATTTGTCATCACAAGCTCTAGACAAGCTTATCGGTAATCTAAAAGTACATGAAGTTGTCTGATGACATCAAATAACATCACATTTATACCATCATTTATCCCGAATAAACCAATCACTTTTTTATAATTATTGAAAGAATGTGTACTTAATTGCTTAAAAATGTTATTTGCAGTAACTGAGGAGTAATTTGTGAAGACATGCTAAAAGACGCATATTTTGGAGCTAAAACAAAGACATTTGAAGATTACCCATTTTTTACCAATACGTCGTATCCAGGAAAAGAGATACGGCGTATCAGCGCCAAGTCTTCATAAGAAAACACGTATTCATAATTCCCAATACGACGTATTCATCTTCTACCATACGCCGTATCCATGAAGGTAACTATTCAGAGATACGAAGATATTTATATTTTGGGAATGTATATTGTATTGATTGTAAACTTTGCGCGCACTCCAAGGGATACACCCCAATACGCCGTATTAGCCTAGCC
>BQNB010190392.1:0-11785 GCA_026074375.1 Tanacetum coccineum | reverse complement strand
GACATCCCACATGTATAACGCAGTTAGTCTTCCCAGACCTGATGAGTCCTTGATATCTTCTACAAGTCCCCATCTAGGACCTTTATGCAATCAGTCACTCTGCCCAAGGCAAAAACTGATAAGAAGAAAAGGAAGAAGCAAAACACAACTTCCTCTTAACCCAAATCTTTAAGAGCAATCAGGAAAAGATACTCAAAGAAACAACCTTTTGATACTCAGCACACTGAGGACTCAAAGGTCCTCACTGACATACCAAGTATAGATGCCTCCGAGTCGGAAGAGGAATTAGGCAACCAGCCTCAAACCGCTGATACCACAAAGGTAACAGTCATTTAAATAAGGGGCACTGCAGGCAATGTCACACCTCGTAAATTCCCGGTTAGTATTCCAACTCATTCCGGTCATCTACTTTAAATTTTATTCGTTACGTCAAAATCTGACAGTTTGCCGAGGAACTAAACTGCGTAAAAAAACTGAGAAACGTCATCGGACGCATTTCGGCATCGGTTAAAAATTTATTTAGGCATTATATGTGTTATATTAGCTTTCCTGAGTGTTTCGTGATTTTTAATCACTTCCGATATTAATTTTAGGGTTTTATCCTTTAAATTGCGTTTTTCGCGTTTTTGACCAAACGGAACCCCGAAAGCTCGAAATCTTTTCGTGTAAACTCAAGCTATCGTATTTCTCGTGTCATACTACTAAAAATTTCGTTCACCTCCTTTCCCTAGCCAAAATGTGGCGCCTAAACTACAACAACAAGTATACTTGAGCTCTAAATTAAATCAACAAGCATCTTTCTTGAAATCCCATGCATGTGCTCATGCTTACACAAGATAGTGACACATGAGAATGTCATTCTCATGCACCATTTCTCATGTTGTTAAGATCATGTGTTTACTTACACTATTCTTACACATTTGACTAGCAAACTTTGAACCATAACCATCTTGAGTGAACCTTGGCTAGTAAAATTTTGTGTGGTCTTGCCTTGTGAACCCCAAAACCGGACGCACCATATGTGAGCCAAGAAGGAGTGGTTCAAGCCTCATGACTTGAACTATGAACCTTAAAACCCTAACTCTCCCACTATAAATACAACACATTCTCACACTTAGGGTTATAACACATTCACTAGCCTCAAAAATTTTCTTTCCTTCCTCCTCCTTGCTCCTAGCTCACGGCACCACCACACCAACATACACCATCCATATCTTTTGATTTCTAGCAAGATCCAAGTGTTTAAAGTTCATTCCTAGTTATATCTAAGGTAGATCCAAGTGTTGGTTGGTTATTTTTCAAAGATTTCAAGAATTATAAAATTAGGGTTTTCAAGATTATTTGGGGTTTTTATAGATCTATAGTTTGTGGGTATAGATCTAGTGTTTTTGCTACTTGCTCTTCTTGATTTGTAAGTGTTCTTTAAATCTTTGTTGGTTTCATCTATGTTCTTTATAGATCTATGTTGTTCATAAAAGATCCATGTGTTTGTGTAAATTTTTACAAAAGAAATAAGTTAATATTTGTCATCTCTTATAAAATGGAAGTAAATATTGTTACCACTTTATGTTTATGTTTTATAATATGTTCTTGGTGAGATTGAGAGTTGATGAGAGTTGCAACAATAGAGATTAGGTTGGATTAAGGTTAGTTTTGTGGTGGATTAGTTGTAAATAAAGGTTGAACTAGATTAGGCACTAATATGCGAGTTGGGTTGATTTTTGTGGCACTTTCGATAAAAATAGCTTGCTGTCCCGACTTTGTTTTGGGGTTTTGAATGACTTAAAAATGTTTTCATTAGACGTAAAAGTAGTTTTTGAAGAGCTTATTTCGAATAGATAATTTTTCATATACCACACTTTAAAATCGGACATAAAACGGCCAACTTATGGCCAAATGAAACTCGAAACATTTTTCGGCGAAAATGGAAATATTAATGACCAGATCAGCAGCTAAAACGGGCGATTCGGAGCCCTTCGGGTCCGAATCGGCTTAAGTATAAAACACGAAAGTTGTCCGGAATGAGATTTTACTATAACGTTGGCAACCGCTTAGCCTAAAAGTAAAAAACGAGAGACATTTTTACCACAAATCGGAAAAATAGATTTTTAAGAAAAATTCTAAATAATGCTTGCTGATTGGAAAAGAAAAAGGGGGTTTCGGGCACTTTCGGACGATTTTGGATGTTTTAAATGCAAGCGAAACATATAGAAATGTTGGGTAATTAGTTAGAACAACTAGAAATGTCATGAAAGGTTAATTGAGATGACGACCTTAATAAAAAGTAGGATTATTAAAAATGGTACGAATTGGACATTTAGGCGATTTAAACATAAGGATTATGTGGTTTAGAAATTGTTTAAGCGATTTGTAATATATGAAAACTTAAGAAAATAGGGGACGCTATTAACGTTTTGAAACTAAAAAGTTTCCTAAAAGGGAAAGTTTCTAAAAATAGTAACTTTTTGCAAGTGTCGAGATTTAACTAAGACATGGTAAAATTTCAAAGTCTTTTATTACTAAAACGCAAACACACTTGGATGCTTTAAATGATGAACATGGATGCTTTACTTGTTTCTTTGATAAATGCTAAGTCATACCCATACTTACTCTAGGTCGCGGCTAGACCTCCTTATATCTTCATCATTTGTTGTGGTTATCGCTTACCCTTGCTAAGGTGAGTTCATAGCCCCACATTTTTACTGATTTACAAACGCTTTATACTATTGGGGTGAGAAACATTGTTTGCTTTTAAATTGGACACAAGTTCTTTACGCGAGTTTTACTTGTTTATGTGTTGCCTAAGTAGCTTACAAACCTACTACTGCCCAACTTATCATGAACTGTTAGTTTCTCGACCGGAGGACCGGTTGAGGGAGCGCGAGTGAGTAAATAGATCTATTGGGACTAATTATCCCTATCCGCTTTGGTTCCACTTAACGAAGAACAAACGGATATATGTCATGTCGATTGTACATTATGGTGGTCTTTGGTTTGGGACACCAGTTTAGGGCAGGAATACTATGCAACAGGATGTAGCATGCCCTGTTGACTAAATTAGCTTCGGTGTCATGAGCTTAGTGCAACAATAAATACTTTTTATGTGATGCTGTATTTGTTATAGTAGTCACATACGTTTTGAAATCTTGTGGTCCACTCTTGTATTAACTTAAACCTATGAATTCACCAACATTATGTTGACGTTTTAAACATGTTTTCTCAGGTGCTTAGCTTGGATTGATTCTTGATGCTATGTGGAGTCTATGTGCTATGTGACTTCGCCAATTTCAAGATTTATCTATTATTTACTCGTTGTCATTATCAAAACTTTGTTATGCTTCCGCTACTTTTAACTTAATTATTATGGGCTGTAAAACTTAAATCTATTTTATTTTATGCAACGAGTAAACTTTTTCAAACGTCCATGATTAGTGGTCGTTCTTTATTGCTTTGTGATCGGATTGTTATGACGTCACGCCCTCGGACACGTATTCCGTCCAGGCCCCGTTTGGGGGTGTGACAGATTGGTAATCAGAGCCAAGGTTATAGAGAACCAGGTAGTTATACTAGGTCTGGTCTATAACCAGTATGTGATCCTACGTGCCTTACCTGCTTATATATGTATCTAATAATAATAGCATTTTATATATGTATATATATAAGTGCAATTTATATATCATATTGCCATAATTACTATATACATCATTTTGCATTGAACCTACTATGATATGGGTTTCCCCTTTGCCCTGCGTTTATCTTTTCTCTACGTTTACGTCAGCCTTACGTAGATATATATATTTATAGAAGTTGTTTATATAATACTAAATTTTCCTAGGACATTGTGAGTGGCACAATGGTCTCTAAACATTTCCAAAGACATCGTGCGTGATACGATGGTCATTAAAACTATTTCATAAATTTACATATACTATTTTACGTAACATCAAAACTTGTCACAGTCTTCTGACCCTACGTCATCTTACTGTCCGAACCCGAATGCGTGTTGAGCACCCGTCCCATACTTTTGTTCCTCCTACGTCATCTCATACTATCACCTAGAAGCATATTGATTAAGTTGAACACGACTTTAAACCGCCACCTTGCAACATTTCATCTTTAGGACACGACTTTGGGAAACTGACTTACCTTATAATTTTTTTTACTTCTTTTAATTTTGAAGAGAATGTCGGCATCGAGACAAGGAATGACTTCTGCAGAGATTAACCAGATTGTAGCTCAACGAGTTAGTGAGGCTATTGAAGCTATCACCATCTACGAGGCAAAAATCCGTATGACTCACGATCTGATGAATCAGGTCATACGACAAGAAACCACGATAGAAAAGAATGCTAACAACAAGAGGAAGTTTGAGAACCAACAAAAGGATAACCGAGTGCCACAACAACCACCCTTCAAGAAACCGGATGTGGCAAGGGCTTACACTATTGGAGCCAATGGAAAGAAGGCTTATGCTGGAAATTTACCTTACTGCAACAAGTGTAAGTGGCATCATGTTGGGCCGTGTACTGTGAAGTGTAGTAAATGTAAGAGGGATGGCCACACGACTAGGGATTGTAAGGCACCCGTTGCTGCAGTGAACCGGAGAACCCATGTAGCGAATCAAAAAGCTGCCATCACTTGCTACGAATGTGGAAGGCTAGGACATTTTAGGAATGAATGCCAGAAGTTAAGAAATCAGAACCAAGTGAACAAGATTTGGAAGGAAAAAGCTCGTGAGAACTCTAGTGTCGTCAAAGACAAGACCAATGCTTAAGAAGAGATCTTCCCGCCTTACCTAGTGACCTAAGTCAAAGTCTTCCTAGACTATGTTTGCATTGGTACTTTTCTATAAATTTCATTGTATTGAGTGGATGTTTTAGATTTCCCGCTAATGTATGTGTCATGACAATTCCGTTAGTTACACTTAATTTCTCTATTTATTTATGTAAGCTACTCCTTAAATTACTACCATCTTATCAAATCATTCCGCTGCTAGCATTGTATAAACTATTCTTGTGCCATTTCATAAGCAATTTTGTTGTCATCCTATAAACCATTTTGTCATTTTCTTAAAAATTATTCTACTATCATCTCATAAACTATTTTCCAAACCATTTTACAAACTTACTTGTTTTCATCTTTTAACCTATTATGTCGACGTTTATAAACTTTTGACCATCGTTTTATAAATCATTTCGCTAACACCTTATAAACTATTTGATGTCATTATATAAACCGTTTGTCAACTCGTAGACCATTTGTTACCATTTTATAGACCCTTCACTCTTACACTATAAACTGTCATGTGATTTCTCGTAAACTATTTTGGTATCACCTTTTAAACTATTTCTACTAAGTCATACCAAATATCTTGTGTCGATTATATAAATTACGATGTTCTTGTTTTCACAAACTAATTTTCTACCTTAGAAACAACGTTGTTTATACCATACAAACTTTTAAACATAACACTAGTTTGACGAAACGAGCATTTTATCGTTAGTACATAAATTATACATAGCCTGATCACCTATGTATAATTTAGGGAGGACCATCCTATGCTAAGAGTAGTCACCTTAAAAATTTTGCCAAACTATTTTCACTTTCCACTTCTATATTCTTTTTCTCCTCCCTACAATTTTGATAAGATTTTATCATCATCATGTTTTACTAAAATTTTGCGCGCGTGTTTGCGAGTTATGTCTGTCATATGTATTCGTATTAATAAGCTCCGTAACTAAGTAAATTTCCTCAATATTACCATATAGAGACACAGCACCATTAGCCAAGAGACCGAGTCACGCTCCTTGTAGTCACGGTAATTACGGATATTAAGATTTTAGAACATAATGGACTTATCCTCATTTGTTGGGATAGAATCAAGAAAGTTAGAAAATTTCTTCATCGTCTAAGTTTCTAATGGTCATGGAATAAGGCAAAGGACATAATTATTGCAAGTACCTAGAACCAAACCGACAGAAATTCTGTACCCAAAATGAGAACCACAATGTGAATAGAAGAGGCGATATGCTTGTTGCTCGTGAATGTACTTACCAAGACTTCATGAAATGTCATACAAACAAAGTTTTAAAGGATAACCGAAGGAGTGGTTGGTATGATAAGGTCGGAGTAAGAAGATAGAGACTTGTGTTTCACATACAGCAACTGTCGGAGAAATATTAAGGTGAAGTTTGCAGCTTGTACCTTACTCGACAGCGCACTTACCTGGTAGGAACTCTCTCATAGGTAGCAATCATAAGAATGATTGCTGCGTACACTTTGTCATGGAGAGAACTGATGGAAAACTAATGACCGAAGTGTGATTGCCCGAGAAATGGAGATCCAAGATGGAAACGAGTGTGGAATCTGTTGGTGAAAAAACAATGACATCGCTAGTTACATCTCAGGTTCCAGCGGAACTCAACATGATGTGCACCAAAATGGATTCCGAGGAGAGGATCGGTGGAAAATTCATGGAGGTTTCACGATAAATCCAAGGAAATGTGATTGCTGCAGAACCTACAAGACTACAAGATGCTGTTCGAATTGCCAACAACTTGATGGATCAAAAGTTGAAGGGTTATGCTGTGAGAAATACAGAGAACAAGAGAAGATTGGACAACATACTATGGAAACAAGTGGCAAAAACACCCCACAACGACAGAATTACTGATGACAGAATTGTTGCTAGAGCCTATGTGGCTGGTAACAATGAGGAGAAGAAATATGAAGGTACCTTGCCGCTCTGCAACAAGTGTAAGCTTCATCATGTAGGCCCTTGCACCATAAGATGTGAGAAGTGCAACAAGGTTAGACATTTGACCAGAAATTGCAGGGTTACCAATCCCACTACCCCCACCCAGAGAGGCCAAATAGTAAGTCAGAGGGTTGTGACTTGTTTTGAGTGTGGAGCACAAGGACATTACCGGAAGGATTGCCCCAAGATCAAGAACCAAAACCGCGGAAACAAAGCAAGTGTTCCTGATGCAAGAGGCAGAGCATATGCCATAAGTGGAGGTGTGATTAACCACAGGTTACCAACACTGTCAGGGTACGTTCCTTATACAAGATCCGCATCATGCTTATATGTTATTTGACTCTGGGCCATAAGAGTTTCGTATCAAATAACTTTTAGTGCAATCCTAGACATACTCCATATGCCTAGATGTTAGTTACCGCTATCGAACTAGCTGTCGGAAGGACTTCAGAAAACCAACATTGTGGTCTTTGGTATGTACAGTAGGAATGTCTAGGACATCCATTTAATATGACATGTGCCAATAGAGTTGGGTAGTTTCGACGTTATCATCAGCATGGATTGGTTAGCAAGGAATCGTGCAGTGATTGTCCTGTGACGAGGAAGATAGTGCGTATTACTTATGAAATGAAATTTGATCGTTCAATGAGACAAATGTGCCAAGGAGAGAATTCAAAGTTGGAGCATTAAATCATGTGAAAAGTCCCAGAAGTGTATATAGAGAAAGGTTGTCAACTCATTTCTGGCACAAGGTTACTGTGAAGGAGAACAAAGAAAGTCGGAGGAAAAGCAGACTTGATGATGTGCCGACTTTACGGGACTTTCCAGAAGTTCTTTCCAGAGACTTACCAGGACTACCACCCTCACGACAAGTCGATTCCAAATTTGACTTAGTCCAAGGTGCTTGCACCTGTCAGCTCGACCGCCCCGTATAGGTTAGCACCGTCGGGAAATGGAAGAATTGTCTACTCAACTACAAGAACTTTCTGACAAAGGGTTTATAAGACCAAGTTCCTCACCCTGGGGAGCTCCGGTTTTGTTTGTCAAAAAGAAAGACGGCTCTTTTCGAATGTGTATCAACTACCGTGAACTTAACAAGCTTACTGTGAAAAATCGATACCCACTTCTGAGAATTGACGACTTGTTTGATCAGTTGCAAGGATCAAGTGTGTACTCGAAGATCGACTTGAGGTCTGGTTATCACCAACTCAGAGTTCGTGATGAGTATATCCCAAAGACGGCGTTTAGAACTCGCTATGGTCATTACAAGTTCCAAGTGATGCCATTCGGGTTGACTAACGCGCCCGCAGTGTTCATGGACCTGATGAATCGAGTATGCAGACCATACTTAGACAAATTTGTGATCGTGTTCATTGATGACATCTTGATCTACTCTAAGACCAAGGAAGAACATGATGCACATCTTAGACTAATTTTGGAGTTGCTCAAGAAGGAAGAATTGTACGCCAAGTTCTCTAAGTGCGACTTTTGGCTATCGAAGGTATAATTTCTTGGACACGTGATTGATAGTAAAGACATTCACGTTGATCCTGCGAAGATTGAGTCAATCAAGGAGTGGGAATCACCCAAGACCCCGACAGAAATTCCTCAATTTCTAGGTCTTGCCGGTTACTACCGACGATTTATCAAAGGTTTCTCCAAGATTGCCAAGCCTATGACAAAGCTAACTTAGAAAAGTGTAAAGTTCAATTGGGGTGAAAAGGAGGAAACTGCCTTCCAGACATTGGAGCAAAGGTTGTATAGTGCACCAATTTTGGCATTGCCCGAACGAAGTGAAAACTTTGTGGTATATTGTGATGCTTCTCATAAGGGATTAGGCGCAGTGTTGATGCAAAAGGAGAAAGTCATAGCTTATGCATCCCGCCAACTCAAAATCCATGAGAAGAACTACACGACACATGATTTGGAATTGGGAGCTATGGTATTCGCTCTCAATATGTGGAGACATTACCTTTACGGCACAAAGTGTGTTGTGTTCACTGATCATAAGAGTTTGCAACATATTCTAGATCAGAAAGAGTTGAACATGAGACAACGTAGATGGTTAGAGCTATTAAGTGACTATGATTGTGAGTTACGTTATCACCCGGGAAAGGCGAATGTGGTGGCTGATGCGTTGAGCCGAAAGAGTAGACCTAAGCCACTACGAGTTCGAGCCTTGGTTATGACAATTGCTTTAAACCTCCCTGTGTAAATCTCAAATGCTCAGGTTGAGGCAAGAAAGGAAAAGAATTATGGAACTGAAGATTTGTGTGGCATGATTAAGAATTTGGAGCCACGTGTAGACGAAACGTCGTGTTTGAAGAATAGAAGTTGGGTACCATGTTTTGGTGACTTGAGAGCTTTGATTATGCATGAGTCGCATAAGTCAAAGTATTCGATTCATCCTGGATCGGACAAGATGTACCAAGATTTGAAGAAGCTATACTGGTGGCCCAACATGAAAGCAAAAATTGCCACGTATGTCAGTAAATGCATGACATGTGCAAAAGTTAAAGCAGAATACCAAAAACCATCCGGTTTGTTGGTTCAACCCATAATCCCTGTATGGAAATGGGAGAACATTACTATGGATTTCGTTACTAAGTTACCTAAGACGACGTCTGGTCAAGATACAATTTGGGTAATTATAGACCGACTTACAAAATCTGCACATTTCTTACCAATGAAGGAAACCAACTCAATGGAGAAGTTGACAAGACAATACTTGAAGGAAGTAGTCTTGAGACACGGAGTGACAGTTTCGATTATTTCTGATCGAGATAATAAGTTTACATCTCATTTCTAGAAATCGTTGAACGAAGCCCTAGGTACTCAATTGGATATGAGTACGGCTTATCACCCACAAACCGATGGTCAAAGTAAGAGAACCATCCAAACGTTAGAAGACATGCTACGAGCGTGTGTGATGGACTTCGGAAAGGGGTGGGACAGACACCTACCATTAATAGAGTTCTCCTACAACAACAACTACCATACAAGTATTAAAGCTACACCTTTTGAGGCGTTGTATGGTCGCAAGTGCCGTTCACCTATCTGTTGGGCTGAGGTGGGAGACGTTCGGCTTACTGGTACAGAAATTATTCGTGAAACAACAAAGAAGATCATCCAAATCAAGCATCGTATTCAAGCTTCCCGTGATTGACAAAAGAGCTACGCTGATAAGAGACGTAAGCCATTAGAGTTTCAAGTTGGGGATAAGGTTATACGGAAAGTATCGCCTTGGAAAGGTGTGATACGTTTCGGCAAACGGGGAAAGCTAAACCCTCGTTATATTAGACCTTTTAAGATTCTCGCCAAGGTTGGAACGGTTGCATATCGACTTGAGATACCCGAGAAACTGAGTCGTGTTCATAGTACTTTTCACGTCTTAAACCTTAAGAAGTGCTTATCCGACGAACCGCTCGCTATACCGTTGGACGAAATCCACGTCGATGACAAGCTCAATTTCATTGAAGAACCGGTTGAAATTATGGACCGCGAAGTTAAACGTTTGAAGCCAAGTCGCAGTCCAATCGTGAAGGTCCGTTGGAATTCAAAAAGAGGCCCCGAGTATACTTGGGAGCGTGAAGACCAAATGCAGAAAAAGTACCCTCATCTCTTTGCTAACCATGAATCCGCGTCTCATGCTACGTCTTAAGCTTTGAGGACAAAGCTTCTTTAACGGGGAAAGGATGTAACACCCTGAGAATTTCCGTTCAATAAATTAGCAATTTCCGTTTAGTAACTTAAATTTTCGAGGTTTCGTTTAATATTTACGTGTAACCGGGAAGTATTCCCGCTCTTATCTGAGAATAGTCTTCGGGAGCGAACCGGGATGCCTAACGTTGTAGTATTTTGGCAATAACTACGTTTTTACATTTTATGGCAATATTTAAAATTTCATAATATTCGGTGATACCGTTATTCGTTTCGTTACTTGCGTAAATCGTGATTTACTTATAACATGAGTTTTTGCATACAAAACTTGGAAATTAAATCAATTGGGAAGCACTAGCAAAATAAAATGAAGAAGAATTAGTTGGTCCTCCCTTCCCCTTATCTTATTCGGCACAAACAAACACCCTTATCACTTGGTGAGCAAGTTGAATTCAAAAATCAATAGGACAAGCCAAAATCACATGAATTCTTATAACTAGCATTTGATTGGAGGATCAAATTGGACCCCTCCTTCCTCTTATCTCTTGCACGCAGTACACACACAAACACACTTTAGTGTGTGAAGCAACTAGTTTATATCATATTTCTTTTACATGTTCATTCATTTCCTACACACACAAAAACACTTCTCTTGTGGTCTCTCTTTCTCTCTAAAACCCACGGCACACACACAAACATATACAAAACCATACATTTTTCACTTTCAATCATTTACACTTGAAGATTTATTGAAGGTTTGATCATTTGTATCATCCGGGTATTAGTTAAAACAACATTTGGGTTGTTCTTAGTCCTTGTTCATCAACCTAAACATCTATTTCTTGTAAGTCTTCAAATTCTTGAATAACTTGTACTTTCATAATTCTTATGATGCATACATACTAGTTGTACAACTGATTTTGTGAAAACAAGATTTTAAAACTACATAAACCTTAAAAGGTTACATATATGGTTCGAAAATAATAACAATAAATATAAGGAAATCTTAGTTTTGTGATTGTGGTTATTTTCGTGTAATAAAAATAATAAACTATGGCTTATTTTATTCGGCTTAGGTTTAATAAGCTTTTGGAAAGCTTATTTGATTAATTTGAGCTTATTAGGGCTTATATGTGTTTCAGCCAAACTAGAAAAGAAAGAAGGATTATTTGTTTAGCTTATTTTGATTTGGCTTATATTTTATTAGCTTATTTTCTAGCTTATTTAGAAAGGACAAACAATAAACTCATTCGGCTTAATTAATAAGCTCGAATATACTTTATTAGGGCTTATAGCCGCGTCCCACACACAAGACCCAAAACCATGAGCTTATTCTTGAGCTCATATGGTTCGGCTTAATGTACTTGG
>BQNB010190390.1:0-11786 GCA_026074375.1 Tanacetum coccineum | reverse complement strand
ATGAACTACCACAAACTCGTTTTCGGACTACCCTGAGTTATTTACAATAAAGGGTGCGTTGTGTAAGAATATACTATACACTTCAAACGGCGTACAAAAATCTAAAACTCGTGTATTCCATTATTTAAATTCTAAGAGGCCCCAAAATTTATAACAATTTCAAGCCCTTAGCATCAACTTCACATAGTTATCAAACACTTCTCAGTATACGCTTATTATATTTTGATACTACAATAAGCACCTCAAATTATACTTTCAACTTCACAAGAAGAGGGTACTTTTAATTCTAACCATCAACTTTCACAAAATCAATAAAACACACAAAAACGATAACCACATCCGCCCCAAGGACAACGCCGATGTTTTATAGATGCAATTATAGAGTATAAAATTATCCAAAAGCTAAACGCTCGTTTCGAAACCATTAGATTCTACGTAAACGCTCCACGCTACATACTAAATGCTCCGAAAGCTCGTCACTAATCACAGGCAGTAAATGTTCGGACTAACTAAGCGGCCTGCTCACATATAAAGGACAACGCCTATGTTTGGCAAAACAAGGTTTGTTTAACCCTCGTTTCGAAACCATATGTAAACGCTAAAAGCTACTAGATACTAATTGCTCTGAAAAGCTCATCAACAATGTGCTCGCATATAATATACACTAATCATCCAACTCCTCATATGTATAACTTAACATTCACATACTAATTCACATAACATAATCATTCAATACGAACATTGACATAACTAATAAATTCACAAAAACATTGAATCAACCTGAAAAGGCCAAACATGAGGATTCTCAATCCGACTAAAAACCTCGCGAATACGCGCCAGTTTCCGCTCATATTCGCGCAAATCAATCGAATCGCCACGCTTAAAATAAACTTTCACCAAAACTAATCCTTCGTCATGTTTACACTGAATAGATTTCAAAAACCTAGCTCTACCTAACACCTCTTTGAGAACTAAATTGTAAGATGAAGGGAGATCATGAAGGTAGTATTCAGTTGATGATGCTTGCGTTGTTCGTGCGATCTTATTACCCATTGATTTTGAAATTAACTGTGTGTTTTTGTGTGTGTTTTTGTGTGTGTTTTTGTGTGTGAGAAATTAGGGTTTCGAATTAACTGTGTGTGAATTTTGGGTATTTGATTGGGAAGAAGATGGAAGGAGATGTCGTTAGAATGGGGGGAGTTTATGGTTGCGTGGTCGTTAGCTAATTATCAAATTAACTATAGTATATATATATAATAATAATAATAATAGTAATAAAAAAAGAATTTATAAAAGTTCTTTAACAGATAATGGTATGATCTGTCTGCATATCGTTTCTGGTAGGATTGCGTATAGTTGTTTTTGTTGTTGATAACAATAACACAAGAGTAAATTACACTATTCATCACTGAACTTAAGGAGAATTGTACATTTTGGTCCCGAGATCCGTAGGAATGCTGGCTTTTTAGTGTTCGTTAGGTCCGTTGAGCCTCGTTATATGTAATTTTTGCTAGTTATCTCTCCGTATCAAACCATAGGTGTTTACATCTTTCGTTCAAAATTTGATTACATCGTAGGTCCTGACTCTTAATTCGAAACAGTAACAGTTATTGTTCTCGATTTTGTCATTTTCCCATTACATCATTGGTCTTTATATAGCTTTTTGTTTTTTTTTGTTTTTGTTTTTTTTTACTTTTTTCGCTTTCCGCCTTATACCAACCTGCCAACTTGTTTTCTCAAAACAACAAGATTTTAATAAGTACATAATCTCAAAATACAAAAGCACAAAAAATATTCTTTTTTCTGATTAGCAAACAAGCATATGCACAAACATTAAAACTATTTAAAATTCTCTAATTTTTAATTCGAAAAATTTCTAAGATACTAAAATCCTCAAAAATAACATAAAGCTATCAATTATGTAAATTTACAACACAATATCAATAGTTTATCTCTTTACATATTTACAACACAATTAAGATTTTAGCAGCATACTAACAAGAACAAAAACACATAGAAGCTTAATCGCAAGTTCAATGTACCTCAAAGAAATTAATTCATCTTCATCCAACATTTGTAATGACGGAAACCTTAAATCCACTCCATTTGAACATCAACATGCAACTAATCTAGGCCTACATGACAAAAACAACAAAATACATGACAAAAACAAACATAAACCCTAATTGATAACAAACATAAACCAAGCCACTAACACAAAGACTATCACAATTGACTTCCAAAAGAAAAAATTCTTTTGTTTTTTTTTTAATTCTTCCTTGAGTTGCTGCATTTAAACTTTCATATCAGCAGATTCAACTTGAAAGACTGCAACTTCTTTTTAGCTTCTTACTTCATTTTCTAGTTCTTCTCTTTTAGATGGATTAAGAAGTACAAATGAGTTATGCATCATCCATTATATAACTCCAGATCAATCCAATGCCATCTTTTATAGTGTTTGATTTAAGTTTTTTGAAAATAAGAATTTATAATTAGCTAAAAAACTAAGATCTTGAAAATATTAAACAACTTACACATTTGTTATGGCAAACACGAAATAATTCTAAGAGGTGAGTGTCATCAATATGATGTTGTTATTTATAAATATTATTATTGGTATATAGTAAACTAATGTATTTGCACATAATTGTAAATATAAAAAAGCACGAGCAACTCTGACATGTAAATGAATACTTGAGATTATACATATATGAACGACTCATGTTATTCCTCGTTATGATAATTAAGTAAGGATATCCGAAAAAGGTATAATTTTTAACTATACGGATTTAATAACGACTAATTTATTCCTCTTTATAAGTTTACCTCGCGCACAAGTTTAAAAATAGCTTAAATTGTTATTAAATAAATATAAATACCAAAATGAAAGGACGACCTCACACGTTACCGTAAGATGAAAATAAATAGACAAGAATCTACATATAACAACTACACTTATTTTCTTAAGGTCGTAATGTGCTACTAAACACACATAATATCTTCAACATGATATAAATAGGTAAATTTAAACAAAACAACTTAAACACTATGTCAGTTACACAAAGTCAAATCCTTTGTGATATGTTTGTCGACGCGAGGAGATGGGATTGTTGTTGGCTCTTATAGTTGTAACTAATGAGTGTTGACTGTTGATGGTTGTCTTTTATTTTTAATAATATTTATTAAGAAAATGATTTTGATGGTGGGTTTAGAGGTAACCATTACACATGTATGGTGGTAAATTTTTGGGTGTTGTTTGAATGGTGATTATCGGTTGATGTAGATTGGTTGGAAAAAAAATTAGTTTGATGACCATAACACTTAGCCTTAATTAGTGATTCTAAAAGAACATTTGTATTGTTTGCTTTTGATATTTAGCTGCTTTTCGGGAAAAAAAAATAAAAAACATTCGTGTATTCCAATGCAATTAGTCAATTACATTAAGAGTCTTATATTCTCATGTTTTATATAAGCATTTACTAAGAGACAGTGTTATCTAAACGTGCTTAAGTTGTGGTGTAGTAATAAAGTCTTGCCAATACTCAAGAGAGTACGTATACACTTAAAACAAACTATTTAAAAACTTAAAAAGTAAAATATCTTGGGCTGAAATCTCACAGGTTAAAGAGAAGAAATAGTACCACCTAGGCTATGTTTGGCGCGTGAACGTATCAGAGCTTATCAAAGCATGAGCTTATTTTTTTTAGAAAAATAAGTTACCATTAAAAATAGGGCTAATGGTCTGAAAATGCATCGATATGAGAACTTTCACATTATATAATAACCCTGTTAGAAAAGCCTAGTTGGTAAATTTTTGGTTCGCTTGTTGAAAGATAAAACAATAAAAAAAAGGGCAAATGGTCAATGCATCGAAGTCGCCACTTTTTCCCGTTTTGCTCTTTTAGTCAAAGTTATACTTGGCCCCTAAACTTAACTTTTGACAAATTTCACCCTTTAACCCTTTTAAAGGTTAACAACTTACACAATTTATTATATATCCCTACACTTTATTTATTTATATTTTCCACCCTTTAATACTACAAAGTTAATTGATTTTGAAATTGATAATAACAAAAAAAAGTCTAGTGCCTGGACATTTCACTGATCATAAATGTTTATGAATGACCATCAATTAGTGCCCTCGTATGATGTACAAAATGGGCTATTTTGTTGATGGTTCATTCATAAACTGTTAGCTTTCAGCTTAGTAGTACCAACCTGGTACTAATGAGTTTTGTTCAAATATTACAGACCCAACATACACAGTTAATGTTTACCAACATATGCACTCACATGTACAAAATAGGCATATTAATAGTCAACTGTTCAAACATCACTCCACATTCAAGGCAATGTTTTGACTACTGCCTTGTTTTCCCAACTTTCTTTGGAGGATTCTTGCACTTGGCATCCTCAAAGCAGCTTGTTGTGGTTGTTCTTGTGGCTGAACTTGGTCCTGAGTTTGTTCTTGGGTTTGCTCCAGTTGAGTTAACTCTATCTCAGCTTGATCTTCTGTCTGCTCCACTTGGTCTTCATCTTGTGTCACCACTGGTTCATGTTGAGTCTGCTATGGTTCATCTTGAGTCTGCTCTGGTTCATCTTGCAATCCAAACCATTTAGAAAAGCCAGAAGTCCTAACCTTCTTCTTACCTTGTCTTTTTTGTGTTCCAACAGTTGACACAGGTTTCCTACCTCTTGACCCACTAGCACCACTAGACCCACCAGCACCTCTACCTCTTGACCCACTAGCACTACCAGACCCACCATCACCTTTACCTCTTGACCTACTAGCACCGCCAGACACACTAGAACCTCATCTAGACCCAACAACAACTCCTCTTGAAAAACTAGCACCACCTCTAGACCCACTAGCACCACCTTTTGACATGGCAGCACCTCCTCTACCTCTAGATCCTGTAGCACCCCCTCTAGACTCACTCGCCCCTTCATCCCTCACTTGACCTCTAAGAACAACATCAACATCATCTGAATCATCCGCTGATTGGTTCTTTCTAAGCCTACCTGGCACTCCTTTGGGTTTTGGTGTTTGTTTAACTACAGGTTCCTTGCAACTTGATTTGTTGTGTCCAAGTTTTTTGTAGTTTAAACAACTTCCTTATGAACCTAACTTAGATATTCTAGTTGAACTACCACCCTCACCTATAGCTTTGATTCTTTTCTTTTTAGGTCGACCAGGCATTTTTCTAGGTTTTGGTGGCACGACAATAGAGTACATGCTCTGATCAGGCCAGAAATTCATACCCGGGACTGGTTTAATATAGTTGTGGTAAGACATAAAATACATGTTTGTTTCAAACCAAGCTGGGACATAACTCTCAGGTACCTTATTTATGAAGATGATTACCTTTGTGGCATGAACACAAGGTTTCGTCTATTGTAAATCCTTCACTCCCTAATCTCACCTTAAAAAGATTCCCACCAGCAGGTATTACATGCTAAAACCTGCAATGATTGTTTATTAGTGTCAATCTAAACAAGTTATATAAAACTAACAGCAGTGAATGGGAAAATACCTTTGTTGTTCCTTCAGCCATTCCAATCTCTTTTTGATGTTGAGACATACCCCATGATTCTATTTCCTACTAATTTCCCTCATTTTGTTCATCCTTTTAAGCACTAGCACTCTAATGGCTTCCAACATAGTTAATAATGGCTTATGTCTAACATTAACAATGACACTATTAAAGCATTCACTAAAGCCATTCTCTATTGCTTCACAACCTTTGTCAACTTCAAAAAAGGCTCTTGACCAAGTTTTTAAATTCTTATCCATAAGATATTTATGTGCATTTGGGTTACCACTTTTTATCTTATTCATAATCTTGTTAAAAAAACTGAGGTATGAGGCTTTAGATGCTCACCAGAACAATTGCCTAAACTCTAAGCCAAGGTATTGTTCTTAAAATTTTCATAAATATGCCTTGCACATTGTCTGTGCTCAACATTTAGCATGGCATCTTTAACAGCTTCAATAAGACCCTATACAAATAAAATTTAATAAGTTCAAATATAATGGTTGGGAATGTTTATAAAAGTTATAATTGCTTACCTTATGTTGATCAGACATTAGAGTTAGTCCATTTCCTCTGATGCTACCCAAGTCTTGTTTTAGCAACTCTAAAAACCAAGTCTAGTTTTCTTTGTTTTTAACATTTGCCATTGCCCAAGCCACTAGATAAATGTGGTTATTCCCATCCCTTCTAATTGCAGTAAGTATTTCACCTTGATTAGGACTTTTAAGAAAACAACCATCTAAAGCAATTATTTTCCCACACCCTGCCTTCCATCCATCTGCTAGTCTAGCAAAACACACATAGAACCTATCAAAGTAAGTTTTGCCATCATGATTCACAGTCACTCCCAACTTTACAGTGGACCAAGGATTGGAATCTAAAATTGCTTTTCCATAAGATCTAAGCATAGAATAATGTTCACCAATAGAATAACAGCTATTTCAAGGATGACACCATCAACATAATTTAACGATAAATAGGCAAAGTAACCAACATTATGAACATCAAATTGATGCAAGTCGGTACCAAAGATCATTATGATAGATTAAAGAAAAAAATTAGGGTTCTTCAACAAATTAAATTGGGGAAAACTAACCATAATAGATTAAAAAATTAGAAAAGTTAATGAACTAAGACATACCTTATTACATAAATTAGGGTTCTTGGAGTATCTGGCAATTACTCATTTCGAGAAATGTTGATTGTTAGAATTAGGGTTAACGAAGAATTAGGGAAGAAAAGGAAAAGGTGATTGTGTTTTTTGATCGAGTGTTTGTGTTTTAGATGTTATAAGAAGGCCAAACCTTCTACTTTGATTCTTGACAAAACAGACCCCTCAAAGTGTATAACGGAAAAATTGTAAAGCAAAACGGGAAAAAGTGGCTTAATAAGGTGCTACGTCAAATTACCCCCGTTTCATAGCTACAATAGGAAGATTAGCAAAGTGGTGGCACACAAAAGAAAATTAAAAGTTCATAGCCGACAAAAGAAAAAGGTGGTAACTTCGATGCATTTTCAGACCAGTTGCCCATAAAAAAAGAACTTCTCTAAATTAAGCTTAAGACAATAATAGAAAATGCGAGTCTAACGTATATGTATATGTCTTGAACCTAGGTGTTTCAAATCTTTTACATGTGCGGGGACACAAAAATGTGATTTACTTTTTAACTTTTAGAGCAAAATGTTTTTTTTGTGATTTACTTTTTAACTTTTAAAGCAAAATGTTTTTCCTTTGGAACAACTGCATTATATAGAAGGAAAAGCAAGGATCTAATCAAGACAATTACTAAGCATCAGAAATAGCTTTATTAGGATTATTTACTAATCCTGTTGAACATCCAAACAAAAGAGAGATGCTTGATATCATTGAGAATGAGGCTTCTATTCGGCTTAATTAGTTAATGGCTTAATTCAAAGGTTATACTCACTACTAGAAAACAAGGCAACAATGACGGATTTATGGACGGGAGTAAATTCGTTAGTAGTTACCGACGGATTAATGACAGATATTGTTCCCGACGAAATACCAACACCTTACTGACGGATTACCGACGCAAGAAATTCCGTTAGTAATTTGTCACCAAATACTGACAGATCTTTGACGAAATAATGACGGACAGGAGATTACGTCGGTATTCCGTCAAGAAACCGATGGATATATCGACGGACGAAGATCCGTTGGTAATCCGTCGTTAATTACCGACGGATTATCAACGGATTATTGACAGACAAAGATCCGTTGGTAATCCGTCAATAATTACCGACCAATTAGTGACGTAAGGTTAATCATTTGTTATCACTCATTATCACCGACGGATAACCAACGGAATTTACGGTTTCGATTTCTATATATTCTACACTTGTTTTTAAGACCTACTTACATTTTTATGGTTGTAACTAATTGTAAGTTAGATTATAATGAACCTATTTACGTGTACCGGTTCGCACACCCCAGCCTCGGTATTTTCAATTCCTCGTGACGTGGAAACTTGATTAAAATTCAAGTTCCACATGTTTATGACATTTTTAACATTCGTCGATGTCTTTCATTGTGAGTGTTAATAATTTAAGACGTATAATAGGAATAATGACATCAAATTAGTTGCTTCATCAAGCGTGGCTTCCCCTTTTAAACAAACAACATTACGTACTTGCCATATATAATAAGTTGTTGCACCTATAGCCAACATCAACTCACTGTATATACTCTACACACCACTTCCATTCAAGATAATAAGAAATTCGAATATAATCAATTAAATCACTCTACTTGACACACCACTTCCATTCGAGATAAGAATTAAGAAAGTTGATTACATCAGTCTATCGACCCACTATACCTTGGATGTCTTGCCGACATGAGAAATTCCGATTACATTAGTCTCATGTATAACATCTCACGTATAACGATATTACCTCGACTCATCCGTTTATCATCTCATGTATAATGATACCATCTCGACTCATCTGTTTGACATCTCATGTATAACGATATCATATCGACTCATCCGTTGACATCTTATGTATAACGATATCACCTCGAATCATTCATTTAACATTTCATGTACAACGATGCCATCTCGACTCATCCATTTCATATCTCGTGTATAGCGATATCATATCTACTCATCCGTTTAATATCTCATGTATAATGATACCATCTCGACTCATCCGTTTAACATCTCATGTATAACGACACCATCTCGACTCATCCCCTTAACATCTCATGTATAACGATATCACCTCGACTCATCTATTTAACATGTCATGTATAACGATACCATCTCGACTCATCTATTTAATGTCTCGTGTATAACGATATCACCTCAACTCGTCCGTTTAATATATCAAGTAGAACAATACCATCTCGACTCATCCGTTTCACATATCATGTGTAACGATATCATATCCACTAATCCGTTTAACAGCTCATGTACAACGATACCATCTCGACTCATCCATTTCACATCTCATGTATAACGATATCATATCGACTCATCTGTTTAACATCTCATGTATAACAATATCATATCAACTCATCCGTTTAACATCTCATGTATAACGATACCATCTTGACTCATTTCTTTAACATCTCATGTATAACGATATCAAATCGTCTAATCCATTTAACATGTCTTGAAATAATCTATATGTCAAGATTCTGTATTCATTTGTCTCTTTACCTTATCAACTGAAACGCCCTTGACTCGAGTAATTTTTTTTAACGCGAAAAAGTTCCTGATATTGACCGTTGACTATTTCATGAGCCCAAACCCAGAAACTGGCCCGGACCAATCAGACCGGACCGAACCTACTTCGGTGTAGTTCTCGATCCACACTTTGCCTCATGTTCGGTCTTGGTCCAGTTCAGTCTTACGTACAACCGACGAATAATGCCTTCTCGGACCGGAGCGACCGAAGAACCGGACCAGACCGACCCGGACCGAACTGAACACATTTGATCTGATCCTCGATCCGTGGTTTACCCTTGAGCTATTAGTGTAATTTAAGATTACTTTAAAAAAACCTTTAAAAAAGATTACTTTAAAAAAAACAAAGACTAAAACATGTCATGTGTTGAATTTATTTGTATTTCTTTACAAGCCCCTAATAATTTTGGTAAAAATAGAGTTTCCCTCTCTAACTTTTCACAAGTCCGCCTAAACTTTTCCCCAAAATCAAATTAACCCTCCACACATTTTTATTCATAGCCTTAGATCTCACATCCTCAAACTTAGGGCATGCTTGGTTAGAGGTATTAGGCTATAAGGAATGAGAAAGATAATAAATAAACATGCTTGTTTTTCTATAATGCAATAACCTATTACTTAAAAATGGGTAATGGGCCATTACCCTCTAAATTGGGTGTAATGAATTTGATTACCCAACAATTTACAGTTAACTATTTTGTCACTCACAATTATCATATTCTAATCCGACACTCGACCAGTCTCTCTCTCTCTCTCTAAAACAACAACGAACACTAATTTTGACTGTAAAAACAAAGCGAGAATGAAACAAATTTGGTGCACCAAACTTTTATTCAAAGAAATGTTCTGTTATCTTTTTTTCATCATTGTTTTTGGGCTTTTGGTCAACACAAGATGCCAGTTAATATGGACAGTGCTTACTTTGATTCTTTTTTTTACATACAAGAAAATCTAACTTGATTGATAATTTTCTAAATCATAATCTAACTTTTCAATTTGTTTGATCCTCCGTAACTTCTCATAGCAAATATTTTTCGTGTGATTTTTTATCTTAAATGAACATGGCAACATTGAAGAACCTATTTCATATATCAACCAAGTAGTACTAATACAATGATAATAGACCATAGCATTCCTTTATATTCCTTTTGCCTTTCCCATTGCTATTCCCCTCTACGAACCAAGCACGCCCTACCTCTTTACAATATTTTCTCCTAAAACTAATTTCTTAATCTCACAAAAATCCTCACTCGTTTCTGTCCTCGACATGAAGCCATCACTGGTCACCATCCAAGAGTCGTTTGTTGGACCATCAATACCAATTTCAAGCTCATTTATCAATAAATTAGGTACTTTATTATATTGTATATTCAATTTGGTAATCAATTTGAAGCGTTCGTGTGTTAGTGATTTTGTGATTTTCTAAATTAGGTTTTGTGTGACCCTAATTTTATATAAATGGAGGACATTAGTTTTACTACTAATTGTGCTTTTCTTACAGAGAATATGATAGCTTTGTTTGTTGTTTTTGGGTAAGTTTTACTAGAGAACCTTTTGAACAATGTACAATTAAAGGAAAAAACTTTACATCGAATAAGATGTTTACTTGTTTAGTTATGCTACTGATTTGAAGCACCCATCTAGGCAAAAGGTGTTTAATAGGATGAAGTGCGCGTCATAAATTCAGGGATATAAGTTTTTTTTATTTCATAGTCTCATCTTTTGTTTAGAGTAGTTAGTCATTTTGGGTATCAAATGAGTTGTCACATGAAACATGGCATATTAGCCATTGTGGAACTTGATCATATTTTCTGGTTTGTGTATATAGTATATACTGTAATAGACATTTTAAAGGTGGTTTAGTGTATGCTAATGGATGCAAACGTGTCATTACTTGCTGAAATTTGGGGCCGTTCAGTGTGTCTCGTTACTTGCTGAATTTGGGGTCGTTTAGTGTATGTTAATGGCTGCAAAGTGTTGTTACTTGCTGAAAATTAGGGTCGTTTGGTGTATGTTAATGGCTGCAAACGTGTGTCATTCCTTGCTGAAATTTGGGGTCGTTTGGTGTAATGTTAATGGCTGCAAAACGTGTGTCATCGCTTGCTGAAATTTAGGGTATTTTGGTGTATGTTATTGGCTGCAAACGTGTGTCATTACTTGCTTAAATTTGGGTCATTTAGTGTATGTTAATGGCTGCAAACGTGTGTCATTGCTTGCTAAAATTTAGGGTCATTTGATGTATGTTAACTGCTGAAAACGTGTGTCATTGCTTGCTGAAATTTGGGGTCTTTTGATGCATGTTATTGCTGAAATTTGGAGTCTTTTGATGTATGTTAATGCTGCAAATGCATGTCATTTTTTCGTGTTGGTTAACTGTTAGGTATTAGAAAAAGACTCGGTCACCCCGTGTATTTTACTGTTTATTATAGCTCGTAGTTAATAGTTTAACGTATGACTTTCGGTAATTAACCGGGTACTAATCTCCGGTTTATTGTAAGAACTATATATATACCTCTTCCAACTTTGGAAGAGGTAGCTAGTC
>BQNB010190387.1:0-11786 GCA_026074375.1 Tanacetum coccineum | reverse complement strand
TACAGAACATGATAAATTAGTAGGATCTTACGATCTCGATCCGATCTTACGATCTCGATCTTGCAAAGACAAAAACGATCCCAATTGAGATCGCGATCTTGACAGCCTTGATACGACCCATACACCAAAAAACACGCCCTCATTTTTCATCTCACCACCAAATTATTCTCTCTCAAAAAAACACACAGATCATAACACATAAAACCTGTTTCTTTCATTCCAAAAGTCTAATCACGATTCTATAATCACAACAATACAACCTAATCACAATTCTATGGTCGATGCATCGATTTGTTAGGATTTGAATCTTCATTCAAACAACTTGTTGCATCAGTAATTCGTCAAAAAACTTGCTGCATCAGCAATTCGTCATTCAGATTCGAATCTACGTCGGTTAACAACCATGTAAGTTGATCTATAAACCATAAAATTGTTACATCATTTTGTTAATTTTAGTTTACTAGAATTATGTTTTGCTTATCAAGTGAAATTAGAAAAAGTATTAGAATTATTGAGGCCAGCAGGTTATTTAAATACTGATAGAGTAGGTTTATTTCAATGTATAATGAAGTTGAGTAAAGCAATGATGCTTGTTGCATATAAGGTTCGATTAGGTTACACATAGGGTTTTTTACTTGTCAAAATGTGTTTGTATGTTTGGTTGTTTGTGTGATGCACTTGAATATGAACTGTGATGTAATAGGTTTTGAGTTTCCGCATATAAGGATGAATTAGGTTGAAGGCAGGTTGCCTTATGTGTTTGTATGCTTGGTTGTTTGTTTAATGCACTTGTAGTTGAACTAAGATGCAATAGGTGTTTGTGTTATGCACTTGTAGTTGAACTAAGATGCAATAGGTTTTAAGCTGTCACGTATGAGCATGTGTTAGGTTAAATGTAGTTTGAGTTATGTGCATCATAATGTACATATTCTCTTAACTCTTGGATGCTCTCAATATAAAACTAGTGAAACTTGGATGCACTGTATTATAAACTGTGATGCAGTAGGTCTATATTTTCGTTCAGAGGATAAATTAGGTTAGGCGTAGGTGACATTATGTGTCGAAATGTGTTTGTTTGCTTGGTTGTATAAAAGATGCAGTTGGTTTTGAACTGTGATGCAGTAGGGTTTTAGTTGTTGCGTATTTGGCTGCATTAGGGTACGCGCAGGTTTCCTTATGTGTCAAAATGTGTTTTTGTTTCTTGTTTGTACGAACGATGCAATTGGTTTTGCACTGTGATGCAGTTAGCCCCTCACTTGTAATGTATAAGGATGCATTAGTTGTTGAAATGAAAGCGTAACATGTAGGTGTTGAAATCCGTGTATTAAAAGTTTAAAACTAGTTAATCTATTTTTACACTTCATAATTAGAGCTATGTTACCAAACGCGTTTATCATATAAACATAACCTCGGTTTTACACTTTTGTAATATGTGATACTATCATCATTTAGCTATAAGCGTTGGTAAGATCGCAAATAGTTGGGAGTTTGTGCTTAGATGACTACTGATTGAGTAAAGTAAATAACGGTATTCGGCTAGTAAGTATAGTTGAAAGCTATACAAACTAGATTGTCTTGATTGGACAAATTGGCTAAATCCAAATCATGCAGAACATTAGATGATTTTATGTAGATGACTAACGTCCGCGTTTCCAGGCTATTTTTGTGCAACTCTGGTCACGGGTTTTATAACTGGTTTGTGTTAAAATGTACTGTCATGATAGGTATACTTCATATAGCAGCGATTCCAACGTCAAAAGCATTTTATACACGGTTTTATTACAAGCACATGTTCTTATGTTTTTCTGATTTTCGGTTTATTTACAGATTTATAATCGACTTGAAGCCCGAAAAGGGTTGTCGTTGTGATGGATCTAAAGCTGTTAATTGCATCAGACGCGACAACACCTTTGTCTGTGCTTGCTGTAGCTGGCCTTACTGCATTTTCTCTTACCGTTGAGTTGAGTCTCCCGCCTGCATCTCAATATGTTCTTGTGTTAACCAACGGGCTTGTTATTTGTTATCTATGGTTTTATGCATGAATCAGGATGTTCACTTGAAGGTAATCACAATTCAGATAGTTTACATTGTGCCAGAAATTATCAGGTAACGAATTGATTTTTGGGATTAATACAGATCCTGACACTTTAGTCGGCTTGGAAGAGCCAATGCAGACCCCTGTGGCACAATCTCTTCATTTTTCATATTTAACATTTAGCTTGTTTTTGATGAAATTTTTTCTCTTCAAAAAAATGTTGTGTTTGCCCCGTACATATAACGAGCTGGTAGTAGTCCAAAAAATAAAGTAAAATAAGGTTTATTTTTTATTAAAAGTTATCCAATCATTAAAAAACGTAATATATTAACTCACCTCAGTCGCGATTATGAATTTTGTGTAGCTTTCCCTTAATGGAAGCTCTGAATCCACCCTCCTTCTTGAGACTGTCATAAGGGGTGTAATAAGGTAATATCCATTTTCAGTCACTCCTGATATACTTCTAGAACGTGGACCGACATAAATTGGTTAAGCATTCTTATATTCTTGAAACTGCTTATTCTTGTAAAAAAATGCTATTAAGCAGGTGGGCAGTTTCAATAAGCAATCCTATACACCCCCTAAATATCAAGATACTGCCAAATGAGCTAGATATCTCCAAGGTTAAGTCTAAACAAGAATATTGCGTCAACAAAATAAATACAAAATAATGTAAAATAACAAGATATAATGCATTTACCTTTGAAATTTGTAATACTTCTATGTTCCATCTAAATTCAAACTTGAGGTGCATTACAAATTAACACAACATTTGCAAGCTTGTACATAGAGATAGCATAATGGGTGGGTTGAAATGGGATGTTTTAAAAAATGAGATAAGTGGCAAAATGGGCATGGGTCAAGAGGGGTAGAGTGGTTTATGTTGAACCAGTAACTTTTTTTTCATCTTTTATCAGCTTCATGATCAGATTCTTTCTTTGAATGAATAGTGTCAACAAGAACCTCAATCTCTTCTTTAGCACGATGAAATATGCTAGGACCTTTAAATTCGCTTATTGGGATATCTGCATCAATATCATCTCCTCTACCATGAATCAGGATGTTCACTTGAAGGTAATAAGAATTCAGATAGTTTACATTGTGCGAGAAATAATCAGGTAATGAATTGATTTTTGGGATTAATACAGATCCTGACACTTTAATCGGCTTGGAAGAGCCAATGCAGACCCCTGTGGCACAATCTCTTCAGATCAGTGTGGTTCAGGTTATGTGCATATTCAGTATTCCAGCTATATGTGTGGTTCAGGCATTCAGTGTGGTTCGGCTATATGCAGATCAGTGTGGTTCAGGTTATGTGCAGATTCAGTATTCCAGGTTTAAATATTCTTTTGGTTTGCTCTTGCCTCTTATGGCAGCATGTTCCATTGAGTTGGCATGTGCTCATTTATGGTTTTAGTTTCATTGATCCTTATTTCTCAAGTGAGAGTGTTTGGTATAGTCAAGTGGTCAGCTGGTCATACATGTTTCATTGTTTTGTATTGTTGTTTAACATTTTCGTGTCAGTATCTATTTTAGTTTGTAGGTTCTTTTTTCTTTTTCGTATGTATCGTCTTTCTTTTGGGCCCGTTCTCTTTTAATTTTCTTGTTTAATCGAGGCAGGACGCCTTATTTTGTATTTTGGTTTCTCTTCATGTTTCTATATAATTTGTTGCCTTTCTAAAAAAATAACCGAATAGATTTATCTTTTATAAGTACTGACTTAATAGTTTTCTTATAGGACAAAGTTGCATGACACGAATGTACTTCTTCAGGTATCTTGGTCGCATAGCAACAACCATTCCTACTTTGTACAAGCGAGATGATATCGAAACATCACAGGTGAATCTGGTGTTTCTTGTTTGTCATAATTACACGAGAATTTTAGTTTGCTATTCTGTTATTGTGACTATGATTATATATTTTCTGTGTTGGTTTTACTGCGCTTCTTGTAGATTGATGAGTGGCTCGACTATGCCCCTATTTTTTCTTCTGGTTCTGAATACGAGGAGGCTTGTAAGCTAGCAGACGGATATTTGCTGCAGCACAATGTCAGTATGATGGCAGACTTTACCTTACGATGGGCAAGAGCGTTACGTGAAATTTCTGGTCGTTTGGTACGTTTTCAGTTTCAACATTCTTTACTACTATATATATGATATGTACAGATACCAAGTATCAATATGACTAGCCTAGTGACCCTTTCCTTGAGCAACAATCGCCTTTCTGGTCTCATACCTCTAGATCTAGGACTGCTATGTGAACTGTCGTCCCTTGATCTGTCCATGAATAAGTTTAATGGGTCTATTCCATCTTTAATCGGGGACTTCTCAAAACTCTTCAATCTAAATTTCAGTAACAACAAATTTACTCATGAAATCCCAGCTCAGCTAGGTAGATTGCTTCAGCTTAATCATCTTGATCTGAGTCACAATTCATTCAGCGGTGAGACCCCTTCAGCCCTTTCAAGTCTGAATAGTTTGGAGATGCTCAATCTTTCATGTAAATTAGACTTTGTGTGTGAACTATTAACTATATATGTAGAAGAATCGGCTATACCGTTACTGAGTTAGGCATACTTAGTTCTGTTTTCATTTCTGGCACAAGACTGTTCTTGTTATAGGTGAAAAGAATGATAGGTCGAGTGGGTTGGGTAATGGGTAGAAACAGGTTTAGCTGAAATAGTTAATTTCTAAGACTGGTCGAAACGGACCGGTTGGGCTGGGTTAACCTGCAAATACAGTTATCCATTTTCTATTTTTTCTATGACACGTTAATTATGATTATAATTGTAATATTTCAATCTTCTTCCTTCGTCTTAGGCAATCTCATATCATGTGTCTTCCTGTAGTCAATGGCCATGATGAAAACCGCCTATATCTCAGGTTGTGTTACAAATAGTATGGTAACAGAATCTTGCAGTATCTTTTAGACTACCAGATTAGTACCAATGCTTACCGTTTCTTTATAAATATATTAGTCAGTAGTATATGCAGAGTTATGTCGGTTTATAATTCTGCAACAACGCAGTTTGGCTTTTCTACCCTTTTGGCATGTTTCTTTAGTTTTACTCTAATCGTAAGGGTCGTGTGAACTGATTTGAATGGTGCCATAAGAATAACCTATTGTTGGGAAGTCTAATGTAGGTGCATTAAGAGCTTGATTGCAGTCCCCTTAATAGTGATACTCAACTTATGTAGGCGCTGGTAGTCATAGCTCTAGTTTTGCCCTGTTTTTTAAAGTCTGGAGCATGGAATGTAAAGTTTAAGTTCAACAAACTGTCTGTCCTTTTCTTCAGTTTCTATTACAAGTTCACCGTTCTTCCTAAATCCTATATATAATTTATTGTGTAATCAGGTGTGCTAATGGTGAATTGCTTTGTAAAAGACTCATCATGCTCAATCTTTCATACACCACAAACTAATATTTCGACCTCTATATTGCTCACAAACAGAACAAGTGACTGCCTTAGCTTGAATGTGCAGAGTCTTACATAAAATGGGCTATGTGGAATGCAGCTATGCGGTATGTCTATGGGTCTTATTTCTTTAAAAAAAACAAATCAATTAACATGATCATATATTATGTGCTCATCAAACCATCTGTAGGAGGAACTTTAAACTAAGAGGGCCATGAATTATATAATAATGATAACATGAATATCTTAAGTCTTTAATATGGAAAAATTAGACCAACCAAGACTTGGAAATTAAAACAAGTAACTTTATATATAGTCAACTATAATATAATGTTGACTATATATAAAGTTACTTGTTTGACTGTTGCCTTTAAAATAGAGTCTAAATTGTGTAAAACCCTAAGTTATCTGCTATGTGTAGGGTTTCTTGGTGAGGATGTCATCCCCAATTTGCTAGCCAACTTCTTTACTAGCAAGCAAAAGAAGTCCTCCGATAGTAAAAGAAAACATAAAGAACATCAAGACAATTTGTCTTCTGATGATGAAGGAAAGAGGAAGAAAAGACACAAAAAACATCAATCTGTTTTGTCTTCTGATGATGAACGGAAGAGGAAGAGAAAACACAAAGAACATCAAGACAATATGTCTTCGAATGACGAAAGAAAGAGGTCAAAAAGAGTAAAACTCAACATAAGAAGAAAAAGAAGCGAATAGAGTCTGAATCAAGATCAATAGATGATTCAGAGGCTGATAGGCGGAAGAGGAGCGGAGGAAGCAGTAGGCATAGGCAGCATGGTTAATCCGAGAATTCAGTTCGAAAGCAAAGATACGGACATTAAATATAAAATTTAATGCAGTAAAATTTACACTGTGATGCATTAAAATTTACAATGTGATATAGTATTTAGTACCAAATTAGATAATACTTTTTTTTATAAATTTACAATGTTATTTAATGCTTTAATACATGAAAATTTACACTATAATGTAGTAAAATATACAATTTAATATAGTAAAATTTATAATGTGATGCTCGTAAAATATACAATTTAATGCATTAAAACTTTACACTGTGATGCATCAAATATACAATTTAATGCAGTAAAATTTACACTGTGATGCTAGTAAAATATACAATTTAACGTAGTAAAATTTTACATTGTGATGCATTAAATATACAATTTAAGGCAGTAAAATTTATATTGTGATGCATTAAAATTTACAATGTGATGCAGTATTTAGTACAAAAATTAGATAATAAATTTATTTATATATTTTTTATAAATTTACAATGTTATTTAATGCTTTAATGTAGCAAAATTTACACTATAATGCAGTAAAATATACATCTTATTGCTGTAAAATTTACAATTTGATGCAGTAAAATACACAATTTAATGCAGTAAAAATTTACACTGTGATGCATTAAATATACAATTTAATGCAGTAAAATTACAATGTGATGCTTGTTAAATATACAATTTAATGCAGTAAAATTTTACACTGTGATGCATTAAATATACAATTTAATGCAGTAAAATTTACACTGTGATGTAGTAAAATTGTCCTTTTGTTGATTGTTCACGCAGGTCGTAGTTGATCCCGAAGCTACTCTCCTTATTCAAGTAGTCGTTCTCCTCGTTACTCATCTGAGAGAGACAGGAGTAGGAGCAGGTCATACTTTCCGTATTATAGTATCTTTGTTTCTATCGACCTGTCATCCAAAGAATTCACACATTGTCCTTTTGTTGATTGTTCACGCAGGTCATGGTCGATCTCGAAGCTACTCTCCTTATTCAAGGAGTCGTTCTCCTCGTTACTCATATGAGAGAGACAGGAGTAGGAGCAGGTCATACTCTCCGTATAATAGTAGCAGGCGTCTTCGATCATACAACCGTGGCAGGTCATACTCTCGTTCTAGATCCCCTTATAGTAGGTCACCGTTTTTAACAAAATTGATTGTGATGCATTAATTTTGTTAGGTCATCGATTTGTTAATTTTTATTTACTAAAATCGTGTTTTTTGTTGATAAATTTAGCGGTAGAAAGAGTAATAGGCTAATATGTTAATTTTTTGTTTGATGCACCTAAATTTGAGCTGTAATGTTATTTGTTACTAAACAATTTTGTATATCATTTATTACTAAACATCAATACAAATGTATCTCAGTCTTTTGTAATACTCTGTATCTTTCTGTTCATGCATTATGTTATTTGTTTATTGTATTATGATGCAGGAAAATATACATTGGGATTTATTGTGATGCAATAAAATTTACATTATGATGCAGTAAAATATACAATTTAATGCAATAAAATTTACACTGTGATGTAGTAAAATTTACAATCTAAATATAAAATTTAATGTAGTAAAATTTATACTTTTATGCAATAAAATATACAATTTAATGCAATATACTTTAATGCAGTAAAATTTGCACTGTAATGCAGTAAAATATATAATTTAATGCAGTAATATTTACAATGTGATGTAATAAAATATACAATTTAATGTAGTAAAATTTACAATGTGATGCAGTAAAATATACAATTTAATGCAGTAAAATTTACACTGTGATGCAGTAAAATATACAATTTAATGCAGTAAATTTTATACTTTGATGCGGTAAAATTTACAATGCGATGCATTAAATATACAATTTAATGCAGTAAAATTTATAATGTGATGCTGTAAAATATACAATTTAATGCAGTAAAATTTATAATGTGATGCAGTAAAATATACAATTTAATGCAGTAAAATTTACACGGTGATGTAGTAAATTATATAATTTAATGCAGTAAAATTTACATTTTGATGCAGTAAAATTTACAAATTAATGCAGTAAAATTTACAATGTGATGCTAGTAAAATATACAATTTAATGCAGTAAAATTTACACTGTGATGTATTAAAATATATAATTTAATGCAGTAAAATTTACAATGTGATGTAATAAAATATACAATTTAATGCATTAAAATATGTGATGCAGTAAAATATACAATTCAATGCAGTAAAATTTACAATGTGATGCTAGTAAAATATACAATTTAATGCAGTAAAATTTACACTGTGATGTATTAAAATATATAATTTAATGCAGTAAAATTTACAATGTGATGTAATAAAATATACAATTTAATGCATTAAAATATGTGATGCAGTAAAATATACAATTTAATGCAGTAAAATTTATAATGTGATGCTAGTAAAATACACAATTTAATGCATTAAAATTTACATTGTGATGCATTAAAATATACAATTAATGCAGTAAAATTTACACTGTAATGTAGTAAAATTTACAATCTAATGCAGTAAAATATACATATTACTGTATTCAAATTTACACTGTGATGCAATAAAATATACAATTTAATACAGTAAAATTTGCACTATAATACAGTATGTAGTAAAATATACAACTTAATGTAGTTAAATTTATAATGTGATGCATAAATGTATACAATTTAATGCAGTAAAATTTACACTGTCGTGCATTAAAATATACAATTTAATGCAGTAAAATTTTCACTGTGATGTAGTAAAATTTACACTGTCGTGCATTAAAATATACAATTTAATGCAGTAAAATTTTCACTGTGATGTAGTAAAATTTACAATCCGATGCAGTAAAGTTTACATATTAATGTAGTAAAATTTACACTGTGATGCAATAAAATATACAATTTAATGCATTATAATTTAATGCAGTAAAATTTGCACTAAGATGCAGTAAAATATATAATTTTCATGTAGTAAAAATTACAAAGTGATGTAGTAAAATATACAATTTATTGTAGTAAAATTTATAATATGGTGCAAAAAAATATATAATTTAATGCAGTAAAATTTACACTGATGAAGTAAAATATACAACTTAATGCAGTAATTTTTACACTATGATGCAGTAAAATATAAAATTAATGCAGTAAAATTTACACTGATGAAGTAAAATATACAACTTAATGCAGTAATTTTTACACTATGATGCAGTAAAGTATAAAATTAATGCAGTAAAATTTATAATTGATGCAGTAAAATATACAATTCAATGCAGTAAAATTTACAATGTGATGCTAGTAAAATATACAATTTAATACAGTAAAATTTACACCGTGATGCATTAAAATATACAATTTAATATAGTAAAATTTACACTGTGATGTAATAAAATTTACAATCTGATACATTAAAATATACAATGTGATGCAGTAAAATATACAATTTAATGCAGTAAAATATACAATGTGATGCTAGTAAAATACACAATTTAATGCAGTAAAATTTACATTGTGATGCATTAAAATATACAAGTAATGCAGTAAAATTTACACTGTGATGTAGTAAAATTTATAAACCGATGCAGATATACATATTAATGTACTAAAATTTACATTGTGATGTAATAAAATATACAATTTAATGCAGTAAAATTTGCACTATGATGTAGTAAAATATACAATTTTAATGCAGTATGTAGTAAAATATATAATTTAATGTAGTTAAATTTATAATGTGATGCAGAAAAATATACAATTTAATATAGTAAAATTTACATTGTCATGCATTAAAATATACAATTTATGCAGTAAAATTTACACTGTGATGTAGTAAAATTTATAATCTGATGCAGTAAAGTTTACGTATTAATGTAGTAAAATTTACACTGTGATGCAATAAAATATATAATTTAATGCAGTATAATTTAATGTAGTAAAATTTGCACCAAGATGTAGTAAAATATACAATTTTAATGCAGTAAAATTTACAATTGATGAAGTAAAATAAATAATTTAATGCAGTAAAATTTACAATGTGATGCTAGTAAAATATACAATTTAATGCAGTAAAATTTACACTATGATGCAATAAAATATACAATTTAATGCAGTAAAATTTACATTGTGATGCAGTAAAATATACAATTTATTGCATTAAAATTTATAATATGATGCAGTAAAATATATAATTTAATGCATTAAAATTTACATTGTGATGCATTAAAATATACAATTAATGCAGTAAAATTTACATTGTGATGTAGTAAAATTTCTAATCCGATGCAGTAAAATATACATATTAATGTACTAAAATTTACACTGTGATGCAATAAAATATATAATTAAATGCAGTATAATTTTATGCAGTAAACTTTACACTATGATGCAGTAAAATATACAATTTTAATTCAGTATGTAGTAAAATATACAATTTAATGTAGTTAAATTTACAATGTGATACAGAAAAATATACAATTTAATGCAGTAAAATTACACTGTCATGCATTAAAATATATAATTTAATGCAATAAAATTTACACTATGATGTAGTAAAATTAACAATCTGATGCAGTAAAGTTTACTTATTAATGTAGTAAAATTTACATTGTGATGCAATAAAATATACAATTTAATGCAGTAAAATTTGCACTAAGATGCAGTAAAATATACAATTTTAATGCAGTAAAATTTATAAAGTGATGTAAAATATACAATTAATTGTAGTAAAATTTATAATGTGATGCAGAAAAATATACAATTTAATGTAGTAAAATTTACACTGATGAAGTAAAATATACAATTTAATGCAGTAAACTTTACACTGTGATGCAGTAAAAGTAAAATTTACAACTGATGCAGTAAAATATACAAATCAATGTAAAATATATAATTTAATGCATTCAAATTTACAATGTGATGCAGTAAAATATACAATTTAATGCAGTAAAATTTACAATGTGATGCTAGTAAAATACATAATTTAATACAATCAATGCACTAAAATTTACACTGTGATGCAGTAAAATTTACAATCTGATGCAGTAAAATATACATATACACTATGATGCAATCGTAAAAAAATAGACGAAAACGTAAAAAAATAAAGAAAACTTAAAAAAATAGACGAAAACGTAAAATAACTGACGAAAACGTAAAAAACGGACGAAAACGTAAAAAACGGACGAAAACTTAAAAAAAGGCGAAATCGTAAAAAAACAGACGAAAACATAAAAACCAGACGAAACGTAAAAAAATAGACGAAAACGTAAAAAAAAGGCGAAAACGTAAAAAAACTGGCGAAATCGTAAAATAAACAGGCGAAAACGTAAAAAAACAGACGAAAACATAAAATACTGACGAAAACGGACGAAAACGTAAAAAAATAGGCGAAATCGTAAAAAAACAAACGAACACGTAAAAAACCAGACGAAAACATAAAAAAAAGATGAAAACGTAAAATAACTGACTAAAACGTAAAAAAACAGGCGAAATCGTAAAAAAACAGACGAAAATGTAAAAGAATAGACGAAATAGTAAAAAAACAGACGA
>BQNB010190386.1:0-11786 GCA_026074375.1 Tanacetum coccineum | reverse complement strand
AACTTGTGTGTGTTAATTGTCATCAAAACCTAGGTTAGATACACAAAACTCGTGCCAGTCTCTCAGGTTGAAAACCCCCCAATGCCATTAGTTTAGGGTTAACTTAGGTTTAAGATAAAATTGATTAATTTAGGACTAACACAGATAACTAAAATACTGATAAATCAAGTGTTAACGCTCTCTCTTAGTGATCGACACCTACTTGGCAACGAAGCTACAACCAAACGACAAAGACCGTAGACAAATCTTTAAAACACATGGGTAAAGTATAACCCACGTATGTAGTATAATATTTTAGGTAAGACCAGGTCGTCCACAAGGATTTGATTATGTTCGTATAATTAGAAGTTTTAAGACAAAATTTAAGGGCTTTTTCAGATGAAATATGATTGATGATGATTTCAATAATAGAGGAGAATGACTACTCAGATAGTTCATATAATTCATAAGCAATAGTAATGATTACGATCTTCGATTTTAGGACTTAACTTATAAAAAGGTTTTTTCGTCAAAAAATGTTTTCACAAATTAACTTGTTTTAACTTAAGACTTATATTAGTTAACTTAATTAGATGTGTCACGCAAATAATCAAGTTACTATTATGTCAAATCTATTTTGTTTATCAAATAACATAAGCGGATTTCTCCAACCAAACGATAAGGACCATAGACAAATCTTTAAAACAATATATCACACAACGGGTCTTTCGACCTATACCGTTATATGTATACATTCAAAGTTGATTAACAAAGTTGATAAGATTAGACACAATATGATTTTAAGACAAGCTTAAGATTAATAAGATTGTAATAACACCAAATACTTATTTATTATATTAACATCACCGAGTAGACATAAAGAGCTTAGCCACTCATGGCTATGGTGTTCATAACAAAGTAAAGTAGAGAAACAAGAAACATACAATAATCAGATTAGAGATGGATTGAACACAACCCGTTTACAAGTACCGAATCGTACTAAACCTTATTTAACTAAATACTATGATGTTGTTATTTGTCTTTGTCGGAATTTCTTGCTAAAAACCCAGGGATTGATGAAGATTATAAGAGAGATTTGGATGACGAGGAATTATGTTGAAGTGTGTGATTTTCGTCTCTATTTATAGGTATAGCCTGTGATGAGGCCAAAATGCGGACGCACATTTTAAAAATGTGGCAGGCCGTACTTTGCGTAAGTCGTGGAAACTAATCATTATTCGCTTGAGAGTTGCGGCTCACATTCTTGTAAAACTGGCTCACTTCATGTCTTTAATAACTTCATTGAAATTCATTGGTAAGTGCGGCACACACATAAGATTGTGTGGCGCACATTCTTGTGATTTCTTGATTTGTTATTTCTTTTCTTCTAACTTGTCTTCCAAAGAGCATAAACACATGTATCTTGATCATTTTGAGCACGAGATGTCTTCAAGTGAACCTGCACATATTTCATACTATTAAGTACCAAAAGTTCATGAGAAATGATGAAATATATACAAATAACGCCGCCAAAAACATGTATAATTTAGTTGTTATCAAATCCCTTCGTACTTAGCTTTTGCTTACCCTCAAACAATTAAAGCGAGAAAACAAGATTATTTATCATGGACGTGGAGAAATTATTTTTTTATACAAGAGTTTACTGGTTTTATAACGTTTCAGGCATAGACATATAACTAAGCACCTTACATGAAATGTATTTGTTTTTAGTTTCACTCAAGTCACTCATATAGGGTTTATATTTGTGAAGTCACTCAATTACACAAACATAATCTAGATAGCTACCATAGGCTTGTACAAGACACATAAACATGCCCGTTGAGGCGTGAGTGTTAGGAATCCAAAAAAGGATCGATCACTCCACGTATTTTACGTTTCTAGCTTGTAGTTCACAAAGTATTATTTAGTAAGCTAACCCCACACATAGAGAGGGTGTTGGTTAGTTCATTTTTACACATAGTTTATGTGTGTTTTCTATGTTCTCTCCATCTATTTTCTCTCTCTAGCTTTCTCTCTCTAAGATAGTGTATGTGTGAAGTATTATAGAAACCTACAATTGGTATCACTCGCCTCATGTGGGTTTAGTGTTTCGTTGTGGTTATTTTAGCTTATTGAGATTCGGCTTATTTTTTTCTCTTTTCGTGCTTATTAGAAAAAGTTCAATCTATCTTTGTGTCGTGGTTTAAGAATCTTTGTCATAGTCGTTTCCTTATTTTGATAAATATAACTTTTCTCTTAAATGGCTTAGTTAAAACAAATAGCTTATCTCTACACGTTTTGGTGTTATCTCTTCAAGTCAGAAACTTCTTCTTTAACTCGTTTCCAGATTTGTTTTTCAATTTTTGTGTGTGGCTTATTTATGGTTTGAACAACTTATAGTCATGAACATTTTTTCTTGGTTTAAAAGTTTCCCTCACAACTTATTTTTTCGTGCTTTTTGTTGTTTCAACAGCTTATTTAAGCTTATGTCTTAGCTTATATACCACGGCTTATTCTCCAAGGTTTTAGGTTTGAGCTTATTGTGGTGCAAACTGCTTATTTTGAGTGCTTATTTTTTTGGTTAGCTTATTTTTGTGGTCCATGGTTTGAACAAGACAAGAGGGACACATATCTATATTTCTAGCTAATAGTACGATGGTGTTTTGTTTGTTTGGCAAAAAAGCTATGGTAACGAAAAGTTACAAGGTTCTCGGTTTGTGTTTCCTTAATATCGCGGGTTTATGTTTCCTTAACCAGTGTTGTTTGTGTTCACCAAGAAAGTGGTTGCAGTTTGTTGTTTGTGTGTAAACAGGGATATAACAAAAAGTGATCACGGTTTATGTCATTTATCAGAACAAAACTCTTGCTATAATTTCTAGTTTGGGTGCAGTTTTGTGTTCCATTGTTACAGTCGCTGGTGTGTTTGTGACTAAAACGTGGTCACGTTTTGTTACAGGGGTATACTTAGAAAATCGGTCGCAGTTTGTGTTTGGTGTGTAACGGAACAAGATGGTCGCTGTTTGATTAACGTCAAATTGAACGAAACTCTGCCATAATTTAATCGTTTCTACAAATTCAGGTCATTATGAACAAGAACTATAAACACAATTTTAAGGTTTTTTTACGATTAGGTTTCATGCTGTTTCTTTTTTTTCTTTTTTTGGATTTTTTGGGGTTTTGAGTTTGTTGTTCGCGAGTCTTCTATCTACTTCTATTACAATCACGATCCTTCGCTAGTATCGTTGTGTGTTTTGTTTTGGTCGATCTAAACCACACGAAGATGCGAGAAATAATATTAAATTCGTTACTTTTACAAGTTTCACATCGAAAATAAAAGAAAGTAAAAAAGACAGCGGGAGTGGTTTCTTATTATCTTTATAATTTGAAAATTCCACTGTCCAGGTCCTTGGACTTCAAGTCACACTTCACCTACGTCCTTTATTTGCTTGTTTTACTTAAAATTCTAAATAAATGTTTTACACCTATTCGTTCTTAGTAACTTAATTACAGCCGTTACGTCCTTCAATGTAAACTGTTTTGAAACCGTTTTAGTCCCTACAAATTCAATTAAACAATCTTTAATCCACCTTACTTGGATTTTCATTACACCGTAATCCTTGTATTTGTGTTTTAATCGAGCGTTGTATTCTTTTAAGTTAAAGTGGTGGTAACCGTTAGTCTTCTTAACTCATCTATCGTCTAACACATTGATCCTAGTAATTCAATTACTACTACGTTATCATACTATACAAAACCTTAATTACAAACAATTATTCATTCACGGTTTCTTCTTGATTTTGTAAAATCCTTTAAAAGTCGCTTCTTTTCTCGGTTTAAATCATAAATTTGTAAAATCCCATGAACGTAAATTGAATTCAATCCACAACAACAAATCACTTAATCTATTTAATATCCTTAATTTCATTTCACACATCGAATTTTAATGGAATCTTTGAATTCTAATTCACAAGAGAGAGAGGTGCACCAATTGCAACTAGAAGAAAGACAAATACACTCCAACGGCATGGCATGTTTTAAAAGGCTCGAGTCACATCTTAGCAATCTCTATCAGGACAGTTTTGTTCATGTCAGAAGACCAAGTCTAAATGAAATGGCATTTCGTACATTCTTCGGTAACAAGCATACAACGTTCAGAAAAAAAATGATCCATAAAATGGATCAGTTACGCCTGCAATTTGAAAGAGAGAACCTTCATAAGGTTAATGCAAATACTTGTCTGCAAGAACTCCGAATACAGTTCATGGAATTTTTTGCATCAGAAGAAGTAAATTCTTTGGATCGTATGAATCAAATTATGCAAGAGAACTTCAAAGACTACTTGGGTAGCGAACATGAAATTTACAGAAGTCATTTACTTGTGCACCTGGATATACTTGAAAAGTTTATTGATGAAAGTGTACTTAATTACGGTGAATTACTATTGAAAGAAAGTGAAGTTAAAGTAATAAAGGAGACTGAAAAACTGTTGAATGAAGCAATACCTCATGAACATGAGATTGAGAAGAGTTTCAAGCTGCATGCGAAAAATGTTCAGTACAATTCGGTTCAAGCAGTGCATGAAAGTTTGGTTGTCACGGAAAGCAGTGGGATTAAGTCAGAAAATAACAACTCAGAGAATGCACTCAACAAATCAGTGAATGAAACTCAGATGCAAATGCAAGAGGGAAAGGTTGATATGGGTAAAGCACTGGATGCTGGGTTTATTGTTATTGAAACCAGTGGGACAGAATCAGAAAAGCATGATACAAACAACAGATTTGAGAATGATACACATGCTGAGGATGCATATATTAAACCCGTGAATGACAAAGAGCCAATGGATGAGGTACAATTGACTACTCAACATAACGTACTTGCTAATGAACAACATCATAGTGAGAAATTTGAACCCATTTATGACTCATATCTATTGGAAAAGGTTGAAAGCAATACCACTCCCGATTTAACAAATATGAGTAATAGGGGAAGAGAGATTGACCAATATGCTAAAAAATGTCAAGTTACAAGTCCTTTACTTAATCCATTAACTCAACCTAACACAAGTGAACAATCATTCTGATCTCTCAAGTCTGAAAACATTTCTCTCAAAAGACTGTTGCACAATTTTAAAAAGATTTTTCAAGAATGGAAGCACATTGTGTTCATCTAGAACTTAAATATCAAAATCAAGCTTTAAAATTTCATAGCATATGGTAATATTTTGGAATGAAACAGTATATAAGCACATTATTAAAATAGAATATTGATGTAATTGAAATAATTGCATCAAATTGGACAAACATAGTGTGGTCAAAATTACCTATACAGATAATGAGTATGTGATATAAGGAATATCGAGCAGTTAGTTGAAATAACTTACAATAGATCTCTTTTGATTTTTCAAAAAGAAACGAGTTCAGATGAAAGACCATAATGACTCATAATTGCTCATGTAAATAGTAAGACTGTTGATAATGCCCATTTAATTGGCTCAGATTATGGAAAGGTTTTTGACGTATGTAGCATGAAAATAGAATTAAGAATGTCTTAAAAGGAAATTGAGTGGATCATACTAAAGTTTGCCGTATAATTAAATCAATCTTAGGGAACTCCGTTTCTTACATCCACCCAGATTCTATGAGTTGTGAGATAACGAATGCGTTTATATTGAACGATCCACAACTTTTGTCATATATCCAAGGTTTACCTCCCAAGTTGATATGATGATCGTTGGCGCACACTTTATAAATGGTATTCCTCTGATTTGCCTAAAGTTCAAGAATTGTGCTTGCAAAACCTCTTACGTGATTATGCACCTAGCCTCATCTAGGAATAGTCAAGAAGAAATGTATAGTTCAAATGATATGGTGCCTTCAATGACAAAATCCACTAACCTTTATGCTACCTCTATTATCCAATATTAAGGTAGCTAGGAAAATAAAAGTCCAAAAGATAATAAATTGGAATTCAAAAACCTATGGGTGATGCATTTCTACTAGTCTGCAAAAACACTATTAATGTAGAAAACAAAAAACTAGGAGCAAACAATTCAAACATCTTGGAGTTTGCCTGCTTCTAACGAGTAGTGTGTTTGTTTGTTCCTTAATGTATCGTACAAATAAGTGTGCCACTAGTAGACTCACTTTAGGAATTCTAGTTCCTTTTTCAGCATACAAAACACTTTATATTGGTCGAATTGTCTGAATGTATCCCTTTTAATGCAAATATGTTGATTGTATAACAAAATTCCTAGAAAGAAGTGAATTCTCGTGTTAAGATTCAATCCCCTAAGACTAGAGACAGTACCAAACCCGTTGAACCAACGAGTCACACTCAGAAACCTAGTAGGCAGATTGTTACAGGATATAGGCTGTATCCTAATAAGTCTTTCGTTGGGCATGAGAAAACAAACACTCCTGGATCTTGTCTTAGGTGGAATCCCACGGGTAGAATTTTCAACACTGTTGGTCTTAGGTGGGTTCCAACTGGAAAGATATTCACCTCTAGCACAACCAAGGTTGACAGTGAACCCCCAACTAGTTCAAATGAAGATATCACTAACCCATATGAATGCGAACAAACTCTTAATGTAACTGCAGGTACTCTTAACTTAAGTGCAGGTACATCTTTCAATCCTAAAAAGGAAAGACTTAGAGTTTGGTTGCTGAAAAAGTTGATGTCTAAGAATCAAGTGCCTCAGGTGATTCACAAACAAGAACAGTCTCCAAACAGTTCTCAAGGTGTTGAAGAACAACAACAACTTGCACATTTTGATGATCCATGCCATGAACTTCTCCATAAAGTCTACATTTCACAAGGATCATCTTCAAATGTACACAAATGATTAAAAAGACTACTATGGCGTCTGCAGACAACACTTCAGGCCCCGCTCCTCATAGAAAAGAAAAGTGTACGCTTCAGTGCACTTTATCTTCAAAAGAAGAGAAATCTTCTTGTATCCTATGTATATACAAAAAAAAATTTAAAACACACAAAAAGATTTTCCAATTCTTATAAAATTTTACAAAAACAAAATACAAAAATATAAAATCAGAAAAACACAAAAAATATGTACTTTGATGACATGTCTTCTGGTATCGATAATATTTACGACCCTAGAAATGTCATTCAATAATGACACATGGTTGTAAATAAAGTTCGAACAGAAGTTGTAAATATCTTTCAAAACATGTCATATGGCTTGTAGTTATTTCAGACTGCAACCCGTTCTTCATCTTAAAGGCAAGTATTTCGTCAAAAAAAACTTGACCTCACAACGGGAATTAAGTTTCTTGGGCATGATCTACTTTACGATCATGCAAAGGCTTGTGTATACTTTGCTACACAACCCGGGCTGTCTCACAGAATATGTGTACGTGCAGTGCATTTATTCTTTAAAAGAAGAGAAATCTTCTTTCATAATTGGTAAAACATTGTATTAAAATCAGAATCAGTTTTCGACATCACAAAAAGATTTTCAAGAAATTTCGACCACTCGAACAAATACAATAGATCATTAAATAGAATACGGGTCTTTGTTCGAGGGGGAGAAAGTGTTTTCGAATTTTCTTCAACATGTCACGGAAATTATACGGAAAAAGTTTTAACTTAACGGATAATAATTTGAGGGGGAGCTAGTTTATTTTAACTCCGAGGGCTTAAATTACTTAAGTGTTCTTAAGTTATTACTGTATGTAGGTTTAATACTAATTTCATGGTTAGTGGCTTAGGTTAAACTCCACACTTCGATCAATATTGCCAAACACTTTAGTATTAAACAGCTTAGGATTTGTTTGGAGAATGTATTTCATAGTTCTAGAATCTTGAAGTTGAAAGATATGTTTATGATTCAATTAAGGTTTCATAGACCGGTAATCCTAAAGCTTATTCTCTAAGAGAGTAGTAAAATTTGATAAAGAGTGGTTCACATAGGTATGATGATTCCTTTACATAGTCAGTATCCTGCATGAAGAAATGTGTACATCCAGGACTTAGTTGACTTAGGTGTTATCATTTCGGTTACTTAGATGGTTTAATTGTCTACATCTGGGACTTAGTTAACTTTGTTGTTACAACTTATATCATCTCTATCCTAAAGAACGCTCTAAATTTACTATCAAAAGGATTGATGGTTCAGAGGGAAGCTAAGATAACTTCTAAATGGAGATTATAGAGATCGGGCTTGCAGGTTGTTGACATATCGGAAGAATGACTTTATCAGTTTATTGGTTTAAACGTTTCAGGTTCACGTCTTATATTTATCTTGTTTATTATATAATCATGTTGTGTATTAACAATAAGTTTATTTAGGTCGTTTAGTATAATATTTTCATGAATTTTTCATTAGATTCAAAATCATTCACAAATTTATGTGTTGTGAATTATACATTCTCTGACTTTAGTACCGTTTATGTTCCTATACTTAGTATAGCTATGTTATAGTTAGTATCTGACAGATACAAAAGTGTTAAGTACTGCTCAGTATAGTTAGTACTGTTATATTAAAATAGTTAGTTACCGTTTTAAGAGATATGTATGAGTATTGTCTAGGAAAAAGATAGATATTTCTTTTACGCGTTTTGTAAGCATGTTTGGTTAATCCTTTGTTATAAAAGGTACCCTACGGCATTAGAGAAGAGGACATAACAAATTGATAACACACAGATCTCATATATACAATATCTTATTCATAGTTTGAATCTGTTAAATCATATTTGCAAGATTAATAGAAATCAAAGTTTAGGTTATTTATTATATTCTATTAATAATATTGTGTAGTCTTCCGCATACTACACAATAAGTATTCATAGTCAGTGTTTTCTTATAGTCAATCTGTTTTTACAAGTGGCTATCACCTTAGCAGGCTTTGTAAAGATCTGTTCAAGTTTGGGTCTCACAATTGTATCTGAGCCTAGTGAGGAAAACTCATGAGTTAAGAAGAACAAAAACTAGTTATAAACACTCCGATCTTACAAAACTATCATGTCTGGATCACAAGATGATATTACAACACCCACCACCACACCACCTGATCACCAAAACACAATATAAAAAACTAAAAAAAAATACACCAAAACTCCTCACAAATGTTTCAAGCATCAAACTTCACTAATTCTAAAGAAAGGGTGTTTATGTCTTCATTGGGCTATGATAATGGATACATTTTTAGCCTGAACAGATGAATGTATAAATGAAGTGTATGGAAAAATGGAACAACCAACCCTCTCCGAGACTAGGAGAGGGTGTATAAATAGCCTAACCATGGCCGGCCATGGTCCTAGTTGGGTCACTCATGGGCCTTAGGCCGGACTAGATTACTAATCTAATCATTATACTGACTATGAGCTAAGACCTGTTACAACTTGGAAGTGACTGACACTTTTCGTGTTTCCAACATAAAGAGATGTGGGATGCCATCAAATCTAGATTTGGTGGAAATGATGAATCAAAGAAGATACAGAAGTATATTCTAAAGCAACAGTTTGAAGGCTTCTCTGTATCAAACTCAAAAGGACTACATAAAGGCTATGACAGGTTTCAAAGTCTTCTGAGTTAATTAGAGATTCATGGTACAGGTGTCTCTACTAAGGATGCAAATCAGAAATTCCTTAGATCTCTACCTTCTGCCTGGTCTCAAGTTTCCTTGATCATGAGGACCATGCCAGGAGTGGATAGTCTCAGCTTTGATGATATGTATAATAATCTAAGAGTCTTTGAGAATGATGTTAAAGGCTCTACTGCATCATCCTCTAGCACGCAGAATGTAGCATTTGTCTCTGAGAACACTAGGAGTACTAATGATGTTAGTACCGCTTATGGTGTTTCTAATCCTTCTAGTCAAAACTCACAAATGAACATGCTTCATCATATTCCTTACTTGCAAATCAATCCAGTTGCCCTTAATTGGATCATGAAGATCTGGAACAGCTTGATGAATTTGACTTAGAAGAAATGGACTTGAAATGGCAGGTGGCCATGATTTCAATGAGAATGAAAAAGTTCTACAAAAAGACAGGTAGAAAGCTACAATTTGATGCCAAGGAACCGGTTGGTTTTGATAAAACCAAAGTCGAGTGCTATAATTGTCACAAGACAGGGCATTTTGCTAGAGAGTGTAGAACCAAGGGAAATCAAGATAGTAAGAGGAGAGATGCTTGGAACTCTGGAAATAAGGATGGGAGAAGATCTGGTAAGCAGGAGGACTCTAAAGCTTTGGTGACTATTGATGGAGAAGGTGTTGATTGGACCAGTCACTCAGAAGAAGAAGAAGATTTTGCTTTGATGGCTTGCAACAGTTCAGGCTCAGACACAGAGGTACAATCTTGTTCTAATGAATGTGTTGCATCATATAATAAACTTAAAAAATTGTGTGATGAACAAAGAGCACAACTTAGTGATGCAAGCATAGAAATTAAGGCATATACTCAAGCATTAAAGAAAGTTGAAGCACAATTGGTTGCTCATCAACAAGGTCAACTTTGGTATGAGGAAAAGATAAGGTTTATGAAAATAGACTTAGATGATAAAACAGATGTCCTTACATACCATAAGAAACTATTGGCAGAAGCTGAAAAAGAAAAAGAAGATTTAAAAGCTAAAGTAGAAAAATGGCACAACTCTTCTAAAAATCTTAGTCTTTTGCAAAATAGTCAGATGAGTGCTAATGATAAATTTGGACTTGGGTATGGGGATCACAGATATGATGGCATTTTGAGTTATGAAAATGAAGTTTTACAAAGTGTGTTTATGAATAAGGAAAGTGATTTAGAAAATCAACCTTTGTATGATAGGTTTGTTACAGCAGAAGGAATGCATGTTGTACCCCCACCCATGACAGGGAATTACATGCCATCTGGACCTGATATTGAAATTGATTACTCACAATTTACATATGGTCCAAAACAATCTCAACCTAGTGAATCTGAAACCTAAACAAGTGACTTTGATACATGTGAATCCAACATTAGTGTAGAAACACCTAAAATTGTGTCTAAACCAGTTGTTAATGAACCTAATGTAGGATCTCAACCGAAAGTCTGGACTGATGCTCCTATCATTGAGGAGTATGAGTCATATAGTGATGATTATTGTATGTCTAAACCTACAAAAGAACAGGAACAACCTAGTTTTGCTAGTACTAATAAGCAAGTAAAAACTCCTAGGGAAACTGTTAAGAATCAATTCACACATAGTAAAAATCCTAAAGTTGACAAGAAAGGGTTGGGATATGGGTTTACTACAAAAGCATATTTTGTATGTGGAAGTCTTAGTCATCTTATCAGAGATTGTGATTTTCATGAAAAAAGGATGGCTAAACAAGTTGAACTAAACAAAAAGAAAATCAAGGGCATCAGTACTTTCTCTTTCAACCTCCAATCCAAGAGCAAGCATCCTATGTAGTAAATCCTTGAAAAGAGGATACCTTCTTTCAACTAACATATGGATGACTGTCCCATCTTTAAGTCCTAGTATGTAAACTCCACAAGCTTCATACAATCTCCAAGTAACAATCTCCCAATCTTATTGATCATCCCAGAAATCACTTTGATCATTTTCTTCTTATGAGGATTCCATCATTATCTTCAAATATTCCTAAAGAATTAACTCAATTCCTTCTAATGTAATTTCTGAATACTGCTTCATCACTAAATCATACAAGTGAAACAAATCTTGCCTATCAAATATATGCAATACCTCCCTTGAAGTTTCCATTTGCTCTATAGATAATAAGATAGTCCCCATCTGGTGATGATACCTTATCCAACCTAGCAATGATAGATTTTCTCTCCATTATTTCACTATCCATA
>BQNB010190381.1:0-11787 GCA_026074375.1 Tanacetum coccineum | reverse complement strand
CATTTCACATTTCACTTTCTATATTTAGAAAGTCCACTATAAATATCCAAATTTCACTCACTTCACTTATTTCCATCATGATACATTTCCCATAAACGCTTAACATAAAATCATCAAATCATTGACGTAGCATTGCATGCAATACACCATTCCTTTCCATTATCACTACATGTGAACAAATGGAATACTCATCCCCAAACATAAATGCACTCAAAATGAGATGATCATACACCTCAAAATGACATCATGCACCTATTCAAATCACTTAGCACACATAAATAACACATAGCACACAAGAATCACACAAAATGAACTCTTAGCCATTTTTAAAGGTATCACTAACCTGATTAAATCACGGGTGTCACATAAACGTTCAAGCATTTGATCAATGAAGGGAAGAGGGAAGTGGTCTTTTCGGGTGGCGTCATTTAATTTACGATGGTCAATGCACACTCGCCATCCTGTAACTATTTGTGAGGGAATCAATTTGTTATTGTCATTTAGGACCACATTCATCCCCCCTTTCTTAGGAACTACGTGAATAAGGCTGACCCATGGGCTGTCCGAGATGGGGTAGATTAATCCTGAGTCCAGCAATTTAACTATTTTGTTCTTCACTGCATCTTGAACTTTAGGATTTAAGCGCCTTTGAGGTTGAATGTCTGGCTTAAAATCTTTTTCTAATAGGATTTTATGTGTGCAGAATGAACGGCTAACTCCTTTAATGTTTGACATCTTCCAGGCTATCGCTCCTTTAAGCTTATCTAGTACCTGCAAAAGCAACCTTTTTTCCTTTTCGGATAGTTTAGATGAGATAATTATAGGGAAATTTTTATCGTTGTACAGGTAAGCGTAGTCCAAATGAAATGGAAAATCCTTCAGTTCTGGTTTCTTTTCATCGATCTCTTTAGCACTAGCCGAGTAAAGATGTTCATTGCTTCTATTTTTTCTACCCTCCACTTTCTGGTCTTCTGAATACGCCGTATTGATACTATCGATACACTGTATTGATTCATTTGCATACGCATTATCTACAAATTTTTCTGTAACAGAGTTACAATCCTCTTGATCTGCTTGGGTAATTGTTCTCTCCAGATCAGTAACCAGGAACGAATCCAAATATTCATTTTCTAGCAAGGTTATGGCTTCCTTACTGACGGTTTCATCAAGATCGTTACCACCATAGTTTTCATCATCCTCTGCAGGAGGTATTTTCATTGATTGTTCCATGTCGAAGGTAACCTGGTTATCACATATTCAAAGCGTTATTTTTTTTATCAAATATGTTTATCATAGCATGGGCAGTGTCTAAAAAGGGTATTCCTAAGATTATAGGAATTCTTGAGTCTTCTGGCATGTCCAAAATAACGAAGTCAATAGGTAAGACGAATTTATCAACTTTAATTAGGACGTTTTCTACAATTCCTCTCGGGTACTGAACTGACCTATCGGTTAGTTCTAAGCTCATCCTAGTTGGCTTTAGTTTTCCCAAACCTAATCTCTCGTACATGGTGTAAGGCATTAAACTTATATTAGCTCCTAGATCTGCTAATGCATTATCAATATATAGAGTACTGATTTGACTAGGGATAGTGAAGCTTCTTGGATCTTTCTCCATTGATGAAAGCCTGTTTAGCAGAAAGGCAGGGCATCTTTCATTCATCGTCACCGTACAAGCTTCCTCGGGCCTTGATTTGTTCGTTAGTAAACTTTTGAGGTATTTAGCATATTTTGGCATTTGTACCAAGGCTTCGATAAGTGGGATGTTGATGTGGAGTTGCTTCAGGTTTTCTAAGAACTTTCATTGTTGTGCTTCCTCCTCCTTTCTCATCCTATTCAGGAAAGGGACCGGTGGTTTTGTTTTTCCATTGCAGTTTCGGCAACCGGTTCCCGAATCTTCGGGGGTTTTTTCAAAACAACTTCACATAGTGTTTTAGGCTTATCATGTTGAAGTCTTGAAAGCTCATTAGGTTCATTGCTAGATTTGTTGATTCCATTGTCGAAGGTACTAACTGATGTCATCTTTCCTCCTCTAGTCGTTATTCCCTTCATTTTGTTCCTTGAAAACAGTACATTATTCAACACTCTTGACAGCTCATGGACTCTGATACTCAACTCACTTAATAAGTTGTTTTGCTCTTTTAACAAAAGTTCGTTGGTTGTTTTAAACTCCCTAATAAAGGTTTCCATTTCCTCGTGTTCCTGTTTGCTTTTATTGATGAATTTAGTTACTATCTCTTCCATGGTCAACTTCTTTTCCGGGTAAATGTACTGGTGGAGAGGGAATCTAAACGTAGTCCCTGAAAAAGACATAATTTAAAGTAAAGCTATTCTAGAAAGTAAAACGAAAAGGTTAGTGAACTCGATGCTGTATAAGATAATCGATACGCCGAATTCAGAAGCTGGATACGCTATATCGAGGTTCTAATAGGAAATATAGTGTATCCAATGAATGAATACGACGTATTCCTTATTTGGACAGATACGGGTCAACAGGAATTTTTCAAATGCAGAAAAATAAACTAACCAACACGCGAACTAATTAAAATTGCTCTAAGGATCCTATAGCTGATAAAATTAGGAGTACTAAAATTTAAACTAAATTAATTTACGCTAAATCTAAACTAAAAATACCAATAAATAAGAATTAAATAATTTCACTCCCCGGCACCGGCGCCAAAAACTTGAAGTCATGTTTGTCCTTGTGTAGATAGGTAATTTATGTTATCAAGTTTTACTATTTATATTTTGCCGACTTTACCTATAGAGAAACGCTTACGAGCAATGTACCTGATCAATCGTAGACTAGTTGGTAAGTAGGGTGTCAATCACTAAGGGAGCGAGAACGTTAATTCTTATGTCTACCAGTATTTTAGTTATTTAAGTTAGTCCTAATTAGTTCTACCTATCTAAACCTAAACTAACGTGATAATGGGGGTTTTCAGCCCGAGATACTAGCACAGTTTTGGTTATTCTATTCCTAAGTTGATGATAAGTAAGCAGTAAACACACACACAAGAAGATAGCAAACGATAAAGAAGCGGTCTAGCACAAATATAAGGAAAACATATCAACCATGATTAATCTAATAAAACACAGGTATTGTCTAAGGTGCAATGATTGTATTACTATGTTAGTGTTATATCATTCGTAAGGTTTAGGTGGCTCTTCCCCCTAAACGTTATTGAATTAATCCTGTCACAATTAATGAACGTCTCATAAGCATACATCCGTTAATTATAATCTATCTTGGGAGTCAATATTGGTGAATATCAAAACCTAGCTCATCGAGACTTTACCCACTTATGTTCAATCACAAATATGCGTTTGGTAGTCTATAGTCCGTCGTGACCCAAGCAAAGCCACAGAATGTTATTTGTAATCCTAAGTCACCACTTATTCTACCACTCTTTAAACTAGGGAGGCACTCAAGGACTTTTAATTTGTAATCCTATGATTCCAAGGCACACATATGCTATATGAAGTTCTATCCCAGACTCTAGCTCTACTTGGTCCATATTACTAGATCCAGTTAAATGATAGATTAAACGCATAATCAAACATAAACAAGTATCATGTGATAAACATAATTAACATGCAACAAGTAATAGACAATCTAGATAGACAAACCAAACATTAAACATTCATAAACATGGTTGATACCTAAAGGTATCAGCCGATAGTCATTGTAAAAATACACACGGTTTCATATATGAACGATCAGTAAAAGAACGATAACCGAACGCGTATTGGGTTGTGCAAAGATTACAAGAGTTTCCCTATGATCTTAAGACTCTTTACCGGCCATTCTCTATCTCTAAATTTGTTAGCCGGTCATATTTGGTGGTTAAGGCACTTCTTGCATGCTGAAATTCGTTTTAGGGTTTGGTATTTATAGCCTCTGAAAAATGCCCGATACGCCATATTCGAGGGGTTCGATACGGCGTATCAAGTTACCTGGAGTGGGATCCATGCTTGAATCTTCTGGAATATTCGTTGATTGGCTTCCTCGTATGGCGGATAGCTTGTTCTGGATACAGCGTATTGGCTTAAGATCGTGTTACATTGAATGTAGACCAAGGTTTCATATATGGCGTATCTGATGAATTGGATAAGGCATATTCTTCAAAGTCAGGCAATGGTCTTGAATTCGTTTAAGTCTTTTGATACGGCGTATAGGATCTAGAATAATATGGCGTATTGAGTGTCAGGAACAGTAGGCTTCTTGAATTCTTCGTTTAAGCTCCAAAACACGTCCTTTCTTCTGTATTTCTCCAATTGCTTGATATTTACTGAGATTAACAAATATAAATGATTAAGTACCAAATCTCATACAAAACATTATAAAACAAGCAATATAAGTGGGATAAATGATGTTAATATTATGACCTTATTTGATGTCATAACTTACTATGTCTACTATAAAATCCCCACGTTCACAGTTCCAAATCCTAACTCAACAGTACTTAAAAATAGCTCACAAAGTGCATACTCAGTCATATTTTAACAATAAGACTCGGTTTCATTTTACAAACTAAAAATATAAGAACGCATCAACAAGTTATGATTTTTGAGTATGTTTCATCTAAATGTATATATTTGAGTACGAAACGAAGAAATTTAACAAAAGTGATTTTTACATAAAGATTACGAGCTCCAAAGTCGTCATTTTATTATAACCTAGTTTTTAAGCTTTCAAGTGTAGTTTTTACACATCAAACACATGTTGGTGATAAAAGAAGATGAAAGAATGTTATGAGATGTAAATATGAGTACTAAAAACATAAGATCTTGTTTACTTACAAAAGATGGTGGAAAAGTGGATGAACACAAGATCTAATCTAACCCGAACTATATATATAAATAATGCAAATACTTATACCAAACCACTAGCTACTAAACTTATCATCCAAATCTTCTTGTAAAGTCTTGAAAATTTTTATGAACACCTTAATGTGTGTGTATTTGTGTCGTGTGAAGTGAGGAGAGAACAAGAGAGATGAAAACTTTTTGTTGTTGTGTGTGCATGTGAAATAAACTAGCTATGTTGTTAGGTAGTGATAAGAACTAGCAAATGACAAAGTTGGTTAGTAATAAGACATAATGGGTACAAGGTGCAAGCAAAAGATATGGGATATGACCATAGGGGTTAGGCTAGCCAACAAATGCATGTACTAGGATGTAATGGACTGGGGATAAAATGGCACATGGTTTATGTTTTTGTGTGGGGTGTGTGTGCCGTGGGTATCCAGGAGGAGGGATTAGTTTTTCAAATTTCAACTATTTTGTGCATGTATAAGTGTATAAAATTTGCAAAGGTGGTAGCATGTGCATACAAGACAAACATGTACAAAATGGTTACATACCAAAACAAAATGGCATGTGGGTGTGGGCTAGGTGTAGGGTGGACGTGGGACAAGGGGGGAAACGATTTTGAAAAACTTAAATGTTGCATGCATGTAAATATATGTATAGCTTGCAAAGGTGGTGACTAAGTGCATGCATGCATGAATGGTTAATGTAACTTAAGCGGTTTTACGTAAACACATAAAATAAACACATGCGACTTATAAAAATATGCACAAAATGATCATAACTCACTACTTATGTGTAGACTAAACATAGTCTAAAGCCGGTACGCGTTTAAAGACGTTTTTTACAACACGCGAGATAACCTCCTGGTTATAAGTTAAATTAAATGTGCAACCGTTTAAAATGAAATGTTTTGAGTTAATAGTCAAATATTAACCTAAAAATTTACCGGTTGTCACAAAGACGGGCCTTATACTTGCTTAAAGTTCCATATGCATGATACTTATGTCTAAACAACCACATAGACCGAACCACATTAGCATTTGGTGGTTTCGGAACAAGAATCCAAGTACCATTTTTAACTAATGCATTATATTAATCATACATAGCATCACGCCAATTAGAATCGGATAGCGCAATGGAAAGGGACTCAAGGAGAAGAAAGACATAAGACGTATGAAAATTGAAACGCGAATAACGCTTAACAGTTCAACTTGAGCACGCGTGGGTTTTGTAGAGTGCATGTTAACGTCATGCATAGGGCGCAGTCGAGTGAAGCCGGAGACGAAGATTACTTCACAAAGGCACTTCTTGACTATGAAGCTGAATTCAGAGTACCATTTAAACTTCGTCATTATTGGGAGGTTTTAAGACACGTGGGGTGTTTACCAAATTAAGTGGTTACATATAGACCTCTTAATTAGCCTCTTATTGGGGAGAGAAATGCTTTAATACTTCCCACAATTAAGATACATTAAGGGTTTGGTCCCACATTTCTTCCCACTAAGAAAAAAGAAACACCCTCATAGTCTGAAATAGTGGGAGCAAGAAGTTTCAAGATTTGGCGCAACAAAAAATGATGCCAAGAGAAGTAAGACATCTGGGTCTAGTTCGTTCAACACGGAGTCTAGGGATCCTAGTATTAATTTGAGTATCGATGCTGGAGATGACGATGAAGATGACGTGTACGAACTTCAATGACCAATTGGCAGGGACAAAGAGAAAGGCTTGAAGAAGAAAGGGGCGGGATCATCGGGATCTTCATCAAGTATGAATGACGAAGCTATTAGCTAGGTTAATGCTCCGAGTTGGCAACACAAACCGAAAGTTCCATGGCAATGAAGAAAGAAGAACGCGCAACTTATATAGAGATCAAAAGGAGGGAGGTGGCTTGTCGTGAATGAGAGTTGAAAATTCATGAATATAAACAACGTTAAAAAGACATAAGGTTCTATATGCACCCATATGATCACTTGACTAGCGATGCATTAAGGCATATGGAAGAACTAAAGGCGGAGATCAGGGTGAAGTGGAATTTGCCATATTAGTTTACGTTTTTTATTTCATACGTTTAAGTTTTAATTTATCTATGTATTGTTTTAATTTTGTTCGTTTAAGTTTTTAGTTATCTATGTATTGTTTTTAATTTATGAATAAAAGTTTTTAATTTCATACGTCTTACATTTCTAATTTTGTACGTTTAAGTTTTAAGTTATCGATGTATTGTTATTAATTTATGAATAAAAGTTTTGAATTTCGTACGTTTTACATTTTTAATTTTGTACGTTTATATTGATATTTACGTTTTTAGTTTATGAATAAAGGTGTTTAAATAAAAAATGGATATGAAAGGTGAAGTGTGGTGACCAAAACACTTGAATGGTTAGTGATGGTGAGATGAGAGAGAAAAATAAGGTGGTTTCCAGATGGATGGTAAGTCATGGTGACCACTACCTCCGAGACAATTTTTACAATTTACTCTAAGAGAGCTCGATGACCGGCGTTGTGCGCACGCCAAAAACAAAATTGGGTACCAATGCCGTCGCCATAGGGTATCGGCGAACACGCCATCGGTACCCTTGCCAGGCAATTCACATCCGTTGTTAGATTTTTTTTTGAGATTTAAATGGGTTTGTGTTTATTTGTTGTGTTTGTGTTTGAGTTTGCCTTTGTTTGTGTTTGAGTTTGCCTTTATTTGTGTTTGAGTTATTTAGTTTTAACCTGTGTTTTTTTTTGTTTTGGCGCCAAAAAGTGAAAGAAGACGATGACTTTTTTTTCTTTTCAATTTTATTATTAATATTACATTGTGTCCATTTCTAACCCATTTGTTATTTATTTTACATTTTAAGTTCATTTGATACTTTTTTACACTATTAGTCTCTAATATGTTTGTAATATTTTCTTTAAGTTATTTTTCTTATATTTTTAATTTTTTAAATATATAAAATTTGGTTTAAATGTATAAAATTTGGTTTAAATATATAAAATCAAATGTGGTTGTTACAAAATAAAGTGAAAATTAAATAAATATATTTGTACAAATAAGTGGTATTCGTATTTTTATTGAGAGAGAGTTTTTATTTATTGGTGTGTTATTGGGAAGACGCTGAGGTTATTAAAGGATAAGTTAGTAGGCCAAAGCCCGTTTGTAGGTTGATTCATTAGAGTTTTTAGTATGTTTTATGTTATATTATAAGAATTAAGTTCATTTGGATACCAAACATTTCTTGGATACTGGGGGACTCATCTCCACCCTTCATCTTCATATGATCTAACGAATGAGATTAAGAATTTGTCAAAGAGAGAGAGGCAGTTGACTTATTTAGAGCAAGCATTTATTGTGAAAGCTGCTAGTGTGAACATAGGTGCAACAAGAGCTCATCACCTTCTAACCGGTATCAAGGGTTCTTATCTGCTTGTTCACAGTACTACGGTCGAATTTAAGAACTTTTTTAGAAGCGTGAATTGCTATATAGGAGACAGTGATGCTCAGATGCTTATTCATAAGATGGAAAATAGAAAGAAGCACGTGTCTGACTTTTCGTTTGATTACTTGGTTGAGAATGTTGAGGTTTCTGGGATTTTTTTGGGCTGATGAAGTTTCTAAGTACAATTACAGGGAGTTTGGCGATATTGTATCGTTTGATGCTACCTTTAAGACAAACAAGTAAGAATTCTTCTTCGAATATCTTATTTTTGTAAGCAATGTCTTAGTTGTAGTATGTTTTGTGTTATTTTAGTTTTTTTATGTTTTTTTTAGATACAAAATGGTGTTTGTTCCCTTTACAGCGATAGACAATCACAGGAAGTGTGATACGGTTGCTGCGGGTTTGTTGAAGAATGAAAGTACAAAATCTTACATATGGTTATTGAAAGCATTTATTAAAGCTTTTGGGAAAGCACCTAGTATAGTAGTCACTGACCAAGATGGAGCAATGAGGAATGCTATTGAAGCTGAGTTTGCTGGGTCGAAGCATCGGCTATGCATGTGGCATATCACCCAAAAGCTTCCTACTAAGGTATTTTTATCTTTTTCTAAGTACTCTTTTTTTCATCATATACGATATTTCAATATACAATTTTAGTTTCATATCATTTGTTTTATCATATATGATAATTGAGTTTTAAGTTATTTGTTATATCATATGTGATACTTTGAATGAGTTTTTTTCAAGTTTATTGTTTTTCTTCTTACAGATATGTGCAAAAATCTATGATGAGACTGACTTTAAAGAGAAGTTGAATAAAATTGTATGGAATATGTACATTGGTCCTAAAGAGTTTGAGTATAAATGGGGAAAGTTGATGGAAGAGTTTAAGTTGGAGAATCATAAGTGGTTAATAAAGATGTTTAATATTCGTTCAACTTGGATTCCTGCATATTTTATCGACTCTCCATTATGTGGATTGATGAGGACGACATCTAGGTCAGAGAGTGAGAATTCCTTTTTCTCTCATTTTACAAATTCTGGTTCGACTCTTATGAATTTTATGAACTGTTTTGAGACGGCGATGGAGAAGCAAAGGCATGTACAAGAAAGGATGGATCATAATACAATTGATATTGTTCCTAAGCTTAAGATCTTTCTTAAGATTGAATGTCATGCATCTAATGTTTATACTCGTTCGCTGTTTGAGTTGGTTCAGAAAGAAATATTTGTTGGCTTACGGCATTGCCAAATAGATTCGAAAAGTTTGGTTAAAGGATCCGAGGTGTGTATTCTCAAAGATAGTCCATATGTTTATGAAATGCCAAAGAAGAAGAAGAAGAAACCTCAATCTGTGGATAAAGCTAAAGAAGATGATATAGTTGATCTGTTTTTCAAAAAAGATGGACTTTATAAGGTATGTTTTGTTTTTAAGATATAGTTTCCAGTTTTTTATATACACTGCAGTTTTTTTGTTTGTATAATCATATATGATTATAGTCTAATTTTTAGGTTTTTTTAAATATGTTTGTGCTTTTTTGAAGGTGTTGCGGAACGTAGGAGATGGTTCAGTTGTTTGTTCATGTCAGCTTTTTGTAAGAGTTGGCATATTATGCAAGCATATTTTTTGTGTCTTTAAGAACGGCAATGTTGAAATGATTCCACAACAATACATCTTGAGGCGTTGGACGAAGAACCTTATATCTGTTGCTTTGAGGAACAAAAAAAACAAATATGGTGAGAAGAATATGGTTGTTGAGAATTTTGCGAACGCGGCAACTTTGATTGTTGATCATTGTGTCTATTTGTTGAGTAAAGATGAGCCAAGGTTAGGCGCTTTTGTTGAAAAGTTAAAGTCACTAAATAAAGAGGTTGAAGCTGATTGCTCAAATCCTCCTTCAAAGAACAAAACTGATAATTTGGAGCAACTTGTTGGAGTTCCGAAGCCGGTGGTTGTTGATGTTAACAATCCAACTGTTGGATCGACCAAAGGACAAAAAAAGTTGTGTATCAAAGGAGGAAAAGAGAAAGCAATTGAAAAAAGTTTGAAGGGCAGGAATTCATGTTCATTGTGTGGCGGTACCGATCATAACAAGAGGACATGCCCGGGGAGGTTTGAAGTTCAAGATGAAGTTGTGGTTCAAAAAGAAGTGTGTCAAGAGGAAGTTGTGGTTCAAAAAGAAGTGTGTCAAGAGGAAGTTGTTCAAGAAAAAGTAGATTTGGCTGAAGACGAAGAAGAATTGTTTGAAGAAGATGAAGACTTGATTCATGAATAAGTATATTTTGGTCCAATGATAAGTTCAACAAGCTGTTTTTTGTTTTTAATAAGTTGTATCATATATGATATCATATTGAAATCATATATGATTTTACATTAGATTCCTTTTTACTTGAATTATCATATGTGTTTATTCATTTATGCCTTTGGATCTTCTTAAATTAGTATTTGTTTCATATATATATATCATATATGATATACTGCTTTTGTTCCTTTGTTGTTTTGAGTTATCATATTTGATACCTGTATTTAACAAGTTTTGAAAAGCATTCATATGTGTTTTATGAATATCATATATGATATACTGGTTGTGTTCCTTTGTTTGTTTTGAGTTGTCATATTTGATAGCTGTATTTAACAAGTTTTGAAAAGCAATCATATGTGCTTTCTGAATATCATATATGATATACAGGTTTTGTTCCTTTGTTGTTTTGAGTTATCATATTTGATAGTTGTATTTAACAAGTTTTAAAAAGCAATCATATGTGCTTTCTGAATATCATATATGATATACATGTTTTGTTCCTTTGTTGTTTTGAGTTATCATATTTGATAGCTGTATTTAACAAGTTTTGAGTTATCATATTTTGTTTTCCTGTTGTAAATGCTAAAACACCCAAGTGATTACCAATTTGCGCAATGAAAACAACATCAAAATAGACATAATTCAAAATTAACATCTACAGATGTTTTGGCATTTCCATTTAATCATAATTCATAACTATGGAGTTTCATTACAGAATGGCAACGTTTTTATGTTTCTAAAAACTTGATCTACATTCTCTTCATTATCAGCTTGATCTTCATTGTCAGCCTCCTCTTCATTATCATCATCCTCTTCATTGTTGTCAGCATCCTCTTCATTATCAGCATTCTCTTCATTTTCCGCATCCTCTTCATTATCATCATCCTCTTCATTGTTGTCAGCATCCTCTTCATTTTCATCATCCTCTTCATTGTTGTCAGCATCCTCTTCATTATCATCATTCTCTTCATTGTTGTCAGCATCCTCTTCATTATCAGCTTCATCTGCATTTTCATTTGACATTCACATCATTATCTTTACATTTACAAACCACATTATTAATCATATTTGATATACAGTAGTTTTTTAACAAACAAATGTACCTTTATTTTCTGCTGCATCTTTAGCTTTTTTCCAAGTATTGTCTCGATAGCTTTTAGTTCAACTAATAATTCTGCTTTTCTTTTTGCAGCTTCTTCGTCGTTTTTTTCTTTGTTAGCGACGTCATCACTTTGATCATCATA
>BQNB010190380.1:0-11787 GCA_026074375.1 Tanacetum coccineum | reverse complement strand
AAAATACAAAGGTTTTGCCACTAACAGTACTGAATTGGTTTTTACCATTAACCATACTAAATAAGTACCCATTGCCTACCATTTTTTCATATATATACATACTATGTTTCTGTTTTCTAATCTATATTTTAAGTTCCGCATCTGTACATGGTATCAAATTGATGGGTCGTCCACTGATAAAGAAACAAATTGGTTTTCTTTATTATGTTTACAACATCCATTAATACATATGAATTATATGCTCTTTACAAAACCGCGAGACACGAAAGATAGCGAAATTAATTCGGCACACGTCAGAGGAGACTAGATGTACTGTTGGACAAGAGACCGAGTGAATGTCGTTTGGTGCTGATGGATGAGAAAATGTTACTACGCCTATACCAGCTGGTGGTGGTGAGGCTCTGTATGATCAAAGAGGATATCTGTTCGGCAAGACGCCTTTAAAGCACCTATAGGATTGTCATCGAGTTTCCGTTTTGACTTTCGTTGGGGTTGTTTGTTGGATTAATGGTATGCCATTACTTGAATGAGGATATTAAGAGGAAAAAAGTGTTTTTACACTAATACTTAGCATTTTATTTTAACTGATGGCCCAAACTGAAATTGAACTGTTTGACATCTTGGTTTAACAAAGCTAATATGCAATGGTAAAATAAACGCAGCTATCACCGAACAACGACCAAACCACCGAACAAGGACCAAACCTCTATAAAAAACACGATATGCAAAATTTATAATTTATAATTCGGCGCAGCGAAGTGCGGTTCTTAAAAACTTGTACGGTACAAACATAGAATGAACGATTATGTGTCAAGATTGATTAATTGGGCATAATAGATATTTCTCGTGAGACAAGAAAAGTTTATTCAGTAAGGTATGGTGCATGGCATATTAGTGTTATTTAAGTCGTACTTGTTGAAAATTTCGAAAGTAGTTAGTGGTCAATATGTCAATATGTTGAGTTCGAATTAAGAATTACTCAAAAATTTCTTATAATATAAAGGTGGATGTAAGAATGACCGAAATTGACTTTAAGTTATATAGCGCATGATAGATAATTTGATAAATACTATTCAAAGTTTAAGTTATATAAAGTCAAATGTACATAATTAATTATATAACAAGTTCTTATGTTAGGAATCTTTATGATGAGCATGAGCAAACTTGTTACTTTGGTAGAAACTAGTGAAATGTAAGATTGTTAATAGGAAAGTGTGATATGAAAATTGTGATGTTGTAAGAAAGAGACGAAAACTGGTAAAACTTAAGTATGAAATAATGCAATTTTCGAATGGTCTAATAAGATTTAAGAAAAATGTAAAGCTAAATTCAAGAGTTTAAAATTTTGTTTCCTACTCAAGAAAAGTTTTGAGAGACTTAAAAATATAAATTGCAAATTGGTGGAGTAGAGATTGAATCAAATGAAATTTAAGACATCAAATAATTGAAAGTGACTCTGGAATGGTATGACTAAATTTATGAAACCAGGCAAGTTATATTATAATTTAAGAATGAATAGCAAGAATTGTAAGTTTGAATGGCAAATAGAGAAGTAAGATAAGTATTTTGTACGGTCACAAGTATCGAGCAAAGTAGATTTTCAAGACAAAATCTAATTAAGGGTCAAAGAATTGTTACACCCCGAAACCAATTAATTATTTTATTATTAAAATATCATTGTATTAGTTTGACGCTAATATGTACTACCTCCGTCCCAAAATTATTGTCCAGTTTTGACTTTCTAAGTCTTTCTTTGTCAACTTTGACCTTAAATAATTTTGTTTATGTTACATAATACTTGATAAAATTTATATCAATGAAAAATACATCTAAAACTCAATCCATTCATATATTATGCATCAAATATTAAATAGCAAAAACAAAAATATTTAAGGTCAAAGTTGAGAAAGAAAGACTTAGAAAGTCAAAAGTGGACAATAATTTTGGGACGGAGGTAGTATGTGTTTGAAAACCTATTATGATTGGTTAGTCAATAAGTTTAAAAGGGAAAGCCAAACAAAAAGTCTAAGTGTTAAGTAACTTTGGTGTAGAATGTTATTGTTGCTAACATTATGAGTTGAGATTTGAGAGACTAAAAGTGCCACATTTGAAAACTTATACTAGAACTAAGCATGTTAATCAAAAGACATGCATACGCAGATGTACGTGTAAAGAATCAAGATCTTTTGATGACAATATCTGAGTTAAAAACCAAACTGAAAAATGCTGAAAAAGGTAAGTCTGTGAATACAAGTTTGACAAAACCAATGTTTCTACTCAACTTCTTTGTGTTACACCACTAAATAAATAAGTCTTTCAAAAGAAAATTGTTGCTCCTAAAACAGAAGAGAAACATGTTTTGTCAAAAACAATCATTTTTCAGACTTCACCTAACAAAAAGAAAGATGTTGAAACAAGCAAAAATATCATAGCACCGGGAATGTACAAAGTCAAGATTTCAAAGAAACATGAAACAAATACAAACAAAGCTAAAAGTGTTTTACCTTCTACATGACTCAAAGCTGCTTCTAGTGTTAGAAGACCATCGAATAAAGATTCACCATTCAAGAATAGTGTCTTATCCAACACTAAAAAATCATCAGAGAAAGTAGAAGTTTCGGTTAGGAAAAATAAAAAGACTGTTAATACAAATAATGTCCAAAAACGTTATTTATATTTTTCGACCTCTCAATGTTTTGATAATAACAAAAAGTGAAAACGTTTACGATAAACTTAAACGTTTATAAATTACTAATCATAAAATTCTATTTCTATGATTAATCACTTAAGGTATGGATAAACAAATCATTAAACATGATTAGTGATCAAAAAAATAATTTTTTCTTAAATCTTATACTTCCACAAAAATGTTTTTATAAAAATATAAAAACAAATTATTTATTAATAAAAAGAAATGTTTTATTAAAAACATAAAATTTGAATTTCAAAATTTTTCTCCAAAATTTTTCTCCAAAATGAAAGGTTCCATAACAGATACAACCTTCACCACAAAAGGACAAAAAGGGAGCGGAGTCTAGTGGCGGCGACCCCCTTATATATAAGGGGCCGCCGGGACCGCCACCAGCAACGGCTACTTTTTTGTCTCCTATAAATACTAGGCCACCCATTTCAAAATCAGACTTCCTCTTGCCAAAAATTCTATCAGATCTAGTTTTCTCTCTTTTTCCTTTCTTTCTAGAACACACATCTTGATCACTAACATACCTTGATTTTGTTTCAAGTGATTAATTCTTTTTTCCTCCCTTGTTCACCTTCTAATCAAGTGCAAGAGAAGAACAATCGTATTCTTTTATATACGAATTGTTATCAAGTGATCTCTCTCTCTTCTCTTCTTCAAGATCACAAACATTCATTAGATTTATTTTGTGTTGTTGTATTAATTGGATCTAGTGTAGATCCAAGTGTGTAGATTGTATATTGGTGTGATTTGGATTGTGTGTCAATCCGAGAGTATAGATCTTGTGAGTGTTTGAAGACTTAGTGAAGTCTTAGATTGGTTCTAGGTAAGATTAAGACTCGACATCTAGCTTAGTGTCAGAAAAGAAAGTAAGCGACGTGTAAACGGTTTTCTCCGCCTAAAGGGAGTTTGTTGACATAGTGAAATCTCGAGTGGAGTGCTCGAGGAGTAGAGTAGGAACGAAGAGGTGCTTCGTTGCCGAACCACTATAAATCTCGGTGTCTTGGTTAGATCGTTTCTTTATTTATCTCTTTACTTATTACTTGCATTATTAGATAGTTTAGTTGTGATTCATATTGTTGGTTGATTGACATACATCTCGAATCAAACTATTTCATAAGCAAACTTTTAAAACGCTAATTAACCGGTAAAACTATTCAACCCCCTTCTAGTTTCTATAGTAAGTCATCTTATTTTAAATACTTTTGTACTTTTGAATACCTTATGATGCATAGATGTTAGTTGTACAAGTTGATCGTCGTAAAAAATTGAAAATGAAAAGTTTGCAAATGGTATATATGGTTCGGTTTTGGTTCGAATGAAATAAAAAGAGGATAAGGTTTTGTTTGTTTTGATATTTTGGTTGTGATGGTTGAAAACATATATTTGCTATGTATCTTATTTTGTATATGGCTTATGTTGGCTTATTATTAAGCTCAAATGGCTTATTTTAGGCTTATATGCTCACGACAAATTGATGTAACACAAGGAAAGTGTTCTTGGTTATTACCTTAGTATGTCATATTTTTGTGGACTATTATTATAGCTTATGATGATAACCAAATACGATACGTAGCTTATTAGCTTATTTTGAGATTAAGTATATAGATTTTTGAGCTTAAGGGCTCACTGCCCAATAACTATCAATAAGCCGTGCTTATTTGATGCCTTATTATGGTCCGGATTACTTTGTTACTTATTATATTGGACACATATTTACTAATGGGCTTTGGTTTTGGGTTTAGAACGTATATTGGACATATACAAACCTTAATGGATCTTTATCGGGCCTTAAAGCCCAATAAACATTAACGAGTCATTTTGTGAGTTTTAACGAACTTTTGGAAAGTGGAGTATACTTGTGAAATGATATTGAAAGTTGTTTTGGGAAATAGGCCTTGATAAGCGTAATGAAATGTGATTTTTTTGATTTTTCTCGAAAAATGGTGAAATTTGTGAAAAGTTGTTGAATTTAAGGTTCAAAACCTTGGAAAACGTTGTATAAACGTACGGGTCATGTCAAAATTTCGTAAAAAGTTTATACTTAGAATTTTTTTCTTAAAACGTGATTTTTCGATTCAATAATAAAATATTATTATTTTATTATTTTAATACGTCGACTAAAAGACGAAAAATATAATTTTTCTTGAAACTTCTCTAAAATGTTTAACGTAAATGAACGTTTCATTTCGTATGATATGAATGATATATTTATGGTAACTAAGTGTAGCCAATGGAATTATCGAAGTATATTTATATGTATTTATTTTCTTATATTACTTAACTATTTTAATTAAATAGTATAAGTATATTGTACCAAGATATGGGTTTGATATGGTATCTTTTGGAGTTAAGTCGTCAACCATCACACCACTAAAACGTTAAAGATAACCGTACAACATGCGTCTAGCCTCTATGCGTCATACCTGAAAAACTGTTTTGGTAATGAATGATAAAGTGGGACATTAACTGGACTAGGTCATGTGCGGATGTCGTTGCATTTGCTTGTGTGATAGTGAGTTTGCTGTTGGAGACAGTTGCTTGAGGTGAGTTCTCGTAGCCCCACTTTTTAAATCTTTTCCATTGGAGGAAAATGATACTCAAATGTGTTTTTAACTGTTTTTTGAACTGTGTGAAATGTGGTTTGTTTTTAGGATAATTTATGTGCTTATGAGTGCTATGTGAATGATATGTGTTGGTATGGTATTCTGTGTGGTTCTTCGCCCTATATATAGCTCCAGCTGGTAGGCTTTAGGTGCAGTATGTCATTCGTGGTTGCGACCCTAAGAGCGGTGGTGCACGCTAGTGATAAGACTAGCGGGGATGCTAGGTCTTGGTACATGATTAACGGGGATGCTAAGTCATGGGTTTGTGATTGTTTTGCATATATTCACTATCATATAACACAATTGTCCAACTGTTTGAGATATTGGCACAGCGACTGGGTTTTGAATCAAACCTATGAGCTCACCAACATTATTGTTGACGTTTTTGAGTATCATTTTCAGGCGAAGTTAATGATCGTTAAGGTTGTGGTGCATGTAGCGGACTTTTAGAGAATCCCGTAGGAATCTTGTTTGAGAAGTCTTGCATTTGATGTATGTTTTGGATTTTGGTTTCTTGAGGATTGAGGATTAAGATTATATGGACCCCCGTGTGGGCTTTTGATTGTAATAATTGGCGACTATGTGTTGTGTTCTTGGATGGGACATCACTCAAGGTTGTATTGAGGTTGATGGTCATCATGACACTCTTTATTTATGCATTTTAGTTTTCTCTATTATGTATCTTGTGTTGTGATTGATCATTATGTTTCATTCCTGTGTTTTCGCCTATGACAGGGTGTGACAGAATGGTATCAGAGCCAGGTTATAGAGAACTAGGTGGTTTGGCCTAGACTATTACCTATAGTTGCATTATAGGATCTATGTGCATGGTGTTCTGCTTATACGTGCTTATGTGGATATAGGGTATAACATTAGTTAAGTCATTCATTGAAATAGGTGAGCCTAATACTGGGTACAACTGGGAAAGGATACGGATATAAATACGGTGGCCAACGTAGTTATAAACGTATCACGACTCACGCGTATTTATTATTATCGTTCACACAAATCGGTGTTGACACCTTAGGATCGTATTATGAGTAGTATAGTATATTAACTTATCCTATACGTATTGAACGTCCCACCTACCTAACGTTGCCTATGTTCTCCCTCGTGTAGATAATGCCGCTAAGGATGAAAACCCGAAGTGCTGGCCGGCCTGCTGCTGCATCACGAGGAGGGGGAACAGGTGGACGAACTAGTAGAGGTGGTGGTAGGACTGGAAGTCGATATGGTGATCAGGGTAATGGTAGGAATGATAGTCAAGGTGGCCAAGTAGGTGGCCAAGGTAGTGAGGTGAATGACGGTGTTGACGGAGTCCCCGACTTCTCCACCATCATTGCACAGCTGTGGCAGAATTTACTTCCCACTATTGTAGCCCAAGTAGGTGACCAAGGTAGAGGTCAAGGAAATGGTAGGAATCAAAACGACGATGCCGTCAATGACAACATCCGGGGTGATGTTGGTAGGGGTTGTACCTATAAGGTGTTCTTAGCTTGTAACCCTAAGGAGTATGATGGGAAGGGAGGTGCTGTAGTTTACACATGTTGGATTGAAAAGATGGAGTCAGTTCAGGATATGAGTGGTTGTGGGGATAACCAAAAAGTGAAGTACACTGCTGGTTCTTTTGTCGGTAAGGCTTTAACATGATGGAATTCTTAGATTCGCACCTTAGGTCGAGAGGTTGCTATAGGTATGTCATGGGATAACTTTAAGGTATTGATGAGGGAAGAGTTTTGTCCTAGTAATGAGACGCAAAAGTTGGAAATTAAGTTATGGAATCATGCCATGGTCGGGGCCGGCCATACTACGTATACTGATAGGTTCTATAAGTTGGCTAGGTTAGTTCCTCATTTAGTAACCCCAGAAAATAGAAGGATTGAGAGGTACGTGTATGGCCTTGCTCTACAAATTTGAGGAATGGTGGCAGCAACAGAGCTAAAGACCATCCAAAAGGCTGTGCAGATAGCTGGCACATTGACTGATGAAGCCCTTAGGAATGGATCCATAAAAAAGAACCCTGAAAAGAACCTAGCAAAGATAGGAGTGTGAGAGATGACAACAAAAGGACTGGAAATGCCTATGCTACAACCACCAACCCTGTCAGAAAAGAAAACACGGGTACGGTACCCAAGTGTACCACATGTAACACTCGCCATTCACCTGAGGCGCCTTTTCGCACTTGTTTCAACTGTAATCGCCCAGGTCATTTTGCTAAGGATTGTAGAGTAGTGCCTAGGAATGTGAACCCCATCAATGCTAGAAACCCAACTGCTAGGGCATGTTTCGAGTGTGGTAGTACCGATCATATCAGGTCAGCTTGTCCTAGGTTGAATCGAGGACAAGGACCGGGAGGGAACCGTCCAATCCAAGCTTTAGCTAACAATGGGGGTTAGGGTCGTGGAAACCAAGGGAACCAGGCAAGAGGTAGGGCATTCATGTTAGGAGCAGAGGAGGCTTGCAAGGACCCGAACATCATGACGGGTACGTTTACTCTAAACGATCATTATGTCACTACCTTGTTTGACTCTGGTGCCGACTATAGCTTTGTTTCCACTACTTTTATACCTCTGTTAGACATAGAGCCCAGTGATTTAGGTTTTAGTTATGAGATTGAGATAGCTAGCGGGCAGCTAGTAGAGATTGATAAAGTTATTAAGGGGTGCAAACTAGAAATAGAAGGTCATGTGTTTGACATTAACTTGATACCCTTTGGAAGTGGGAGTTTTGATGTGATCATAGGAATGGATTAGTTTTCTGACCATAAAGCTGAGATAATTTGTCATGAGAAAGTAGTGAGAATAACACTACTAGATGGCAAGGTGCTTAGAGTATTAGGAGAAAAACCAGAAGAAAATGTGAGACAGTTGATGAGTGCTAAGGCTAAAGAGAAGAAGCAAGAAGAGATAGTAGTAGTGAGAGATTTTCTCGAGGTATTCCCAGATGATCTATCTGGATAGCCACCTATTCGGGAAATCGAGTTTTGGATTGAGTTAGTCCCTTGAGCGATGCCGGTTGCAAAGTCTCCCTATCGTTTGGCACCTTCTGAATTGGAGGAGTTGTCGGGTCAACTCAAAGAACTCTAGGACAAAGGTTTCATTCGACCAAGCTCATCGCCTTGGGGAGCACCGATATTATTTGTTAAGAAAAAGGATGAATCCTTTAGGATGTGTATTGATTATAGAGAGTTGAATAAGTTGACCATTAAGAACCGTTATCCACTCCCTATGATAGACGACCTGTTAGATCAACTTCAAGGATCGCAATACTTCTCTAAGATAGACCTTAGGTTCGGATACCATCAGCTGAGAGTGCATGAGGATGACATCCCAAAGAATGCGTTTAGGACTCGTTATGGACATTTTGAGTTCACAATAATTCCCTTTGGTTTGACTAAAGCACTAGCAGTATTTATGGATCTGATGAACCGAGTGTGTAGGTCATATCTAGACAAGTTTGTGATAGTGTTCATTGATGATATCTTGATTTACTATAAGACTCGGGAGGAGCATGAGGAGCATTTAAGATTAGTATTAGAACTGCTCAAGAAGGAGAGACTATATGAAAAGTTTTCTAAGTGTGAATTCTGGTTGCGAGAAGTACGATTCCTTAGGCATGTGATTAACGGTGATGGGATTCATGTAGACCCTAGTAAGATTGAAGCTGTAAGGAATTGGGAAGCCCCTAGAACTCTGTCTGAGGTTCGTTCATTCTTAGGATTGGCAGGGTATTACTGTAGATTTATTAAGAACTTTTCTAAGATAGGTAAGCCGCTTACTGTCTTGACTAAGAATAGTAGAACCTTTGATTATGGTGAAGACCTGGAGAATGTGATTCAAACTTTGAAGGATAAGTTGGTATTGCACTGTTCTTAGCTTCCTAATAGGACCAGAAGATTTTGTGGTATATTGTGATAAATCCGAGTTAGGACTAGGTTGTGTGTTGATGCAAAGAGGTAAGGTGATAGCCTATGCGTCTTGCAGTTGAAAATTCATAAGAAGAATTATACCACCCATGATTTAGAGTTGGGCGCGGTTGTGTTTGCACTTAAGATTTGGAGTCTTATTGTGTATGTGGACCAAAGAGTGTCTTATATATGGATCAATCTGAGTCTTCAGCATATCTTTAGTCAGATAGATGTTAAATATGGTGACAACGTCTTTGGATAGAGTTGTTAGTGTTATGACTGTGAAATTTTTTTCCATCTTTGGGTAAAAGAGAACTGTTGTGGCGGATGCACTGAGTACGAAGGAGTAGGTGAAACCTAAGAGAGTTAGAGTTATGAATATGACCCTTCAGTCGAGTATCAAGGATAAGATACTAGTGCCTCAGAAGGAGGCATCTGGCGAGTCTGCAAGATTACAGAGAGGAATAGATGAAATGATTTGAACTTAGCTTGATGAAGCATGTGTCTACCTGGATCGAATATGGGTTCCTTTGAAGGGTGATGTGAGAACCCTGATAATAGATGAAGCCCATAAGTCGAAGTACTCTGTACACCATGTATTATGACGTTAGAGATAGTATTGGTGGTCGGGTATAAAAAAGGACATAGTTGTGTATGTGAGTAAGTGTTTGACTTGTTTGAAGGTTAAGGCTGAGCATCAGAGGCTATCTGGATTGCTGCAACAACATAAGATTCTTGAGTGGAAATGAGAAAGTATAGCTATGGATTTTGTGACTAAGTTGCCTAGGACTAGTAGTGGGCATGACACAATCTGGGTCATTATGGACCGATTGACTAAGTCTGCTCATTTTCCACCTATGCGTGAGGATTATAAGATGGATAGGTTGGCTAGATTTTATCTGAATGAGATTGTAGCGAGACATGGTGTGCCAATCTCGATCATATCTGATCGTGATAGTCGTTTCACCTTGAGATTTTGGCAGTAACCTATTCCAATACGGTGAAAATCAAGAGGAAGCGATTATGTTGAGGACTTTTTCTTTCTCATTAACTAGAGAAGCTAATACTTGGTTGAACTGTAACCCTTGCCCTTTCTGTTTTTTGAATATTCTAATATTAGTCCTTCGATTATTTGACGTTTGTCAATTTTGTTAGAATATGTACCGTGTTGACGGTGGTGATTTTATGAGAATTATGATAATTGGTGGTTTATTATGTATACTAATCTCTTTTGAGGGTATTATTATGTTGTTTATGTTCCGGGTGGTTGACCTGCGAATTTTTGAGAAATGCCAAAAACGAGTCCCGATACGTTTGATAATGTCCAAATTGAGTTTTTGGGAAGTACAACGTGGAAATAAATCGAGTAAATACTCTAGGTTACTGGAAAAGTATTTTTAAGATGAATAAAAATGCTAAGTAACTTCGAAAACATTTTACGATCACGGTTTTTAAGTTTTAAGTAAACCCGACACAAAAACGATGACACCCAAGGCCCTAAGATGCCATGGCCGGTTATGGATAAGGAGAAGGAACAAGATGGCCCTATTTTAGGAGCAATGGTCCAACCTTGGTACATAGTAGCTTTGTTTGTATTCAAACATGCATAATTCATTTCTCTTTCAAAAATAAAACACACGCACTTGTTTCTTCTCCTCTCCTCTTGCGTTCGAAATAAGCCAACACACACACACTCTTCATTTTTGAAATTTCATCAAAATAATGAGAATTTGGGTACTTCTGGGTTGATTTAAGTGCACGGGTTAGCATTTAAACAACGTTTGGGTTGTTTGGTTCGTGTCAATCTTGTTCAAAAGTGACGATTTTTGTAAGTCATCTTATTTCAAATACTTTTGTATTTTTTGAATACCTTATGATGCATAGATGTTAGTTGTACAAGTTTATCATCGTAAAAAAATTAAAATGAAAAGTTTGCAAATGTTATATATGGTTCGGTTTTGGTTCGAATGAAATAAAAAGAGAATAAGGTTTTGTTAGTTTTTATATTTTGGTCGTGATGGTTGAAAACATATATTTGCTATGTAGCTTATTTTGTATATCGCTTATGTTGGCTTATTATTAAGCTCGAATGGCTTATTTTTGGCTTATATGCTCACGACAAATTAAGGTAACACAAGGAAAGTGTTTTTGGTTATTGCCCTAGCATGTCATATTTTTGTGGACTATTATTATAGCTTATGGTGATAACCAAATACGATACGTAGCTTATTAGCTTATTTTGAACTTAAGTATATAGATTTTGGAGCTTAGGGCTCACAGCCCAGAAGCATCAATAAGTCGTTGCTTATTTGATGGCTTATTGTGGTCCGGAATACTTTGTTACTTATTATATTGGACTTATATTTACTAATGGGCTTTAGTTTTGGGCTTAGAATGTATATTGGACATATAAAAACCTTAATGGACCTTTATCGGGCCTTAAAGCCCAATAAGCGTTAACGAGTCATTTTATGAGTTTTAATAGACTTTTGGAAAGTGGAGTATACTTGTGAGATGATATTGAAAGTCGTTTTGGTAAATAGGCCTATATAAGCGTAGTGAAATGTGATTTTTTT
>BQNB010190379.1:0-11787 GCA_026074375.1 Tanacetum coccineum | reverse complement strand
CTCGAGCTTCCTAGCCTTTGCTTGCCATTAGTTTGGGGAAATCCGATATCCTAGATTATTATCGACTAACATTTATCTTGCTTGAGATTTTTATGATACTTTCTTCACACTTGGGTTATGCATTCAACTTTTTGAGTTCTAGTATGGGGTTTTAAAGTCTTAGGCTAGGAAACATTGAGGACAATGTTTAATTTTAGTATGGGGGTAGTATATCTTCGATATGATCTTACCTACTTTTGCCCGTTGTTCTCACGTACCTCGTTTTCCCACAAAAATTTTAATTTTTTTTATTTAGTTTATTATTCATATCTAAAAAAAAGAAATTTTTTTATAAGGATGATAAAAAATAGAAAATAGTTGACACGAATGTAGGTTTTCCGTTAGTGAGAATGAAAAGTAAATTTTGACCCAACCGGTTTTATACCTTAGCTTTCTCCTTAACTTTACATAGATTGATTTTGCTAATCTTTTATACAAGGAGCTATAAAACACAAGTCTTGCTTGAAAAAGTCAAGACTTTGCAAGTTTCCATAATTGATTTTAAATATGCGAAGATCGATTTATTAGAATTAAGATTGTTGCCAGTCTATGTGACTTGTTAAAGTGCCAATCTTAATTTATTACGCTAAGTATTCACGAGTTTCTTTATTAGAAATTTTAAATTGTGAAGAACAAGAGATGATAGAGTAGAATATAAGTTTTGATGCTAAACATAGAATAGTTGGATTTCTTTAAGGCTCATAAGTGTTAATTGTGGCTTTTTCTCCCATTAGCTTGTTTCACCTTTATATATAATTGTTTAAATAAATAAAGTTTCTTTGGTTTTTGCAATTTTTAGTTTAAATCACTTCATAGAGATTCCTTCTGGTGAAAGTAAGGTACACATCGAGGTTTTGTTAGTGTTGTGGGGAAATAGACTGCTGGACCATGGTCGGCTCGCATACCGATGTGGCAGTTGTTAAAAGACCACATGACTTGAAATTTGGCTATAATAATAATAATTATGAAATAAACCGAAGCCGAAATAAGACTTCTAGATCATGGTCGGCTCGCATACCGATGTGACAGTCGTTTAAAGGGTGGAGGTGATAATAATAATAATAATCCAAGACTGATAAAAGTTTACTGCATCTTGCTGGCCCACAACCGATGTTGCAGCCTTCTAAAAGGTCGAGGAAATTACCAAGGTCGAAATATGTTTGCTGCATCTTGCCGGCTCACAACCGATGTTGTAGCCTTCTAAAGGACCGAGGTTTAATAATGTTGCAATAATAAAGCCAAATTTCAACTCTGGGGTTATCTAAATAAAGCCTCTGTCTCTGGACTCGTAGTTGAGTTGTTGCGGATGAAATAAAAAGGATAACCCCTAAATCATGCGAAGTTAGAACCTTAATGTGGACCTTATTCTCACCACATCGTCTCTTTAGGAAAGGATTTTGATAAGTGTAAAATACACATATCCGTTTATACCTAAAAATAACCCAAATAAACCCAAAACAGACCAAAAATGGCAAAAATATGCTTGTATTTGTGTTTTGTGTGTGCAGGTACGGATAAGTCAAAAATCACAAGAAAACAGTCAAAAACGGGCAAGCACGGACACGAGAATCAGAAGAGTTCAAAGCCGAAGCCCGAAAAGTCAAGCCTCAGTCAAGTCCAGTCAAAGAAAAGCCAAAACCCTAGCCCATGCCTTTTATATCAACCACAAGGGCCAATCTTGAAAATTTCTAAAGTTATTTATAACTAGAAATGAAATCACAAAGAAAGGGACTGAAATTGCCAAGAGGGCAAAGTCCAACTGAATTTTACCCCGTACTCAGTTATAAAAAAGGCGGGTAACTCCAAACACTATTCATCATCTTCCCCGTTTTTACCCCATGGTAAAACAAAGGGCAAATGAAAATTAAAGGGTACGGAAGACAATTCAAGGTCTCTCTTACAAGATGACAGGGATAATTCAGTCAAATCAAGAGAAATTATATTCTACTCAAGCATTGAGTCGCACGCGGCTATGAAAGAAGCACGCGGAATTTAAGTGGGTATTTTGAGGCTAAAAACACTCACTCAACTAGGCACAACACGTCACAACAAAGAATGCCATCCTGGCAATCCTCAGGTGTCCACAACTTTATACCAAACGTCCCACAACAGAGAACAAATGGATTGAAGAATCCCAGAGATTATGAGAGCTCAGAGGGCTAGATGCTTCAGCTTGGCACTATAAATAGGCCCCCATTCTCACACATGCAACAGACACCAGGAGACCAGCTTTTTATCCTTTTTGTTTCCCCCTTCTTTTTAGTAATTTTTTAGTTTAATTTTCGTATTTTACTTAAATGTTTTACTCTTCTTTTCTAGTAATGTATTCATTTCAATTAATGAATTCAGTTTTACGTTTTGTCATAAAAGCACTTCTTATTTTCAATTTTTCAACCTTTAAGCTCTCTTAATAAGCCATTTTAATTCTCAATATGCTCATCTAAAAAGCTCTTTCAGAGCGAGCGAGCGGCGGCTGAAATAGAGCTGTTTTTAATTCATTATTAACATATACCTAAAACCTTAAATCATTAAACTATTATGGATTCTAATGGATTAAAGAGCATTTTTGCAGGAGATCTTACTTCTCGGAAGAGATCCCAAGTACTTATACTCTAGCTTATCAAAGCTAGAGAGCTGGGTATGCTGCCTTATTGGTTTTCCTTTCGATTAGCTAAAAGGATCAAAGTAAGTTTCTCTTTTTACTCTTCTCTAATCCAGTTTTAAGTTGTTATTTGAGCGTGTGAGCGAAGAGTGCTTAATATTGCTTATTTTCTTATTCTCTTTGATTATTAGTATCTCTTCTAGTGCTTTTAGTTAAGTATGTCCTCAACTATTTTGCTTTAAAGTAGTTATAGATCATTAGTTATTAATTTCTGTCATAAAAACTCATAAAATCCAAAAATATTAGTTTAATTAGTTAAGATCTTAGAATTTTACTTATTCAGTTGTTTAATCATGCTTATTAAAGTAGTTTTAATCTAATTTTTATCTGGTATTTAGTAATTAATCATTAAATTTCTCTTAAAAAGCTTTTCTCAGTCCTGTCAAAATGGTAAAGGGGTGTTTGGTTTAGTGCACGTCGAAATTGCACTACAGTACCAACTAAATGAGTCAGTACTGCCTCACAAGATTAGTACTAATGCTGAAAATTTCCCTTTACACTACCATTACTAACCATAAGTAGTCACTGTTAAGCTTAAATTTCAGTAGGATAAGTTTAGTATTCAGCTTTTTAAGAATTTAGTTTCAATTTTCATTATTTTAGCTTAATTCATAGCTTAATTTTTGTCCCTTAAAAGTCGAATTGCTCAGCAGTACTTTCTCTTGAAAGTACTGTCAGGGTAACGTTATTACACTAGCAGTACTAACCACAGTTAGTATGCTGTGTTCTTAAGCTTATTTTAGATAAGTAATTTTTAATATAAGCTTTCAAATTCAGTAGGAGTTAAGTTTTAATAATAGTTAAGAACATTTTAGAGTCTTAATTTGCAATTCTAGCTTATTAACTTAGTTAAATTTAGCTGTCACAAGTCCATAAAAACCTGAATATTCAAAAACAGTAGGAACGGAGAAGCAAAGTCTAAATTCACTCACTCTATCACAACAGCATTAAAGTCTAGATTTTAAGCTCATAGATGTATAATAAGTAGATAAATATAGTCTTGAGAAATTTTAAAGTCTCTAGTTTATTACGCTTATTAAAGGACACACACACTACACTAGACTACGCACTGGATTTTGTGAGAGCCGAGAGAGGCTTATTGGTCCTGAGTTTTGCTTATTTCATGATCAAATTTCAGTAGCCATAAAGGTAGTTTTTTAAAGCTTTTGTTTCTTTTTCATTTATAGATTAAGCACCTCAAACTCTTAGGACATCTTTCCTTTTTTCAATTTTGATCTAGTTTTGAGGACTTTATTAGCTTATTTTTCTAAAACAAGGGATAAACCCTACCTTTCTGTAATCAGCTTAAAGATAAGCTCTTGTGAGTTTATTGTGAGTTTCATCCCAAGTAAGCTTTAGTAATCTTTTTCCCCCGGCTTCCTTTACAAACTTTGCTCCATTGGAGTGTTTTCCATTTTTAAGCTCTTTAAAATTTCGAATGCTTTTTGGAAACACCCCCCCTTTTAGTTTGTTGTCGTTGATAGAATCTCAGGGTAAAAGTGTAACATTTTCGATTTTAATTGTTTTTCAGTTTGATCGTGAGCGCGCGATCCGTTAAGCCGTGTCATTTTCCCCGTTAGTTTCTTAGGTTTTTACACCATTAGTCCTTAAGTAAGATTTAATTAGTTCAATTAGTTTTAATTAATAATTAGGGTTAAGTTTTAATTAGTTTAATTAAACTTTTATAAAAAGATAAACTTTTATAAAAAGATAAAAATTATGGCTTTTATTTTTAATAATTTTTGGCAATTTTTCTTAGCGAGAGCGTGGAAATTTTAGTTTACATTTTAGGGATTAAAATTAGTTTACTTGCTTAATTGACATTATTTGTTGCTTCTTAATTAATAGTAATAGCTTATCCAAAATATCTTTGCTTCATTCAAATCAGGATCCGAACCTAAGCGTGGTTTCAATTGCACTAGTCATTGGGGATAACGACCTGGGTGATCATACTTACCCGGTTTATTATACGTATTATATATTATATTATATATATTTTTGAGAGTGAATTTTATCAAGGGTAACTTGGTAATTTTCTTAATTTCTCTTAAAGTTAATTAGTATATATATATTTTGGGTATATATAAAACTACGAATCAATCTCCACCTCTGGACTTTCCTTATCACTCCTTGGCTCTAACCTAATGCCGGGAATATTTTGTTCATCATTCCTAAGGTGTAAACTATCATCAATAACATTCTCTGATCCTTTCACCATCTTTTCAATCTCTTCAGACGCCAAGTACTTGTTGACCAGTTCCACATTTTCTTTGGCTTCTTGCTCTTCTTGAATTTTGTGCTCAGCAAGACTTACTTGTAATGTATCTTGTAAGATCATCTCATCTGCTTTATCAACAGTTGGCACTAGAGCTGGTGGAGTTAGACGTGTAGATTTCCTTTCAGGAAGACGAAAACAAATCACAGTAGACCATTTTGGAGCACTTGACTCTGCTGCATCCATTTTAGGGTTAGGTTACCTAGGGGTGCTAGGTGTCCTATACGTTCCTTGGGTAGACTCAGTCGGTTGTGACTGAGTTAGAGGAACATCTAACCCAAACACCTCTGCATACATCCTATAATGCTCCCATGAGGACAACTTTTGTTTAAGAGATTTAAATTTGTTGAGCAATTTTTTCCTCTGATCTTCTATATAGTGGAGGTCAACTTTTGTGTAATCTAAAACATGTTTCCTTTCATCACTATCATCCATAGTAAGAAGTCTTTTGATGTACGGGTGATTGAAAACCGAAGTTTTACAACCCTTCTAGGTAGTGTACCTAACCGTTATAGTATAGTATAGGCAAGACTCAGGGGTTATTATCGTTCTATAGGGGAATAGTTTGGGTAGGTTTGAATTGTATGGTCACTAAGGTCTAAAGGTTGAGAGAATGATATTTTTATATTTTAATATTTTATGAAAGAAAGAAAAATATCGGGTTTAAAGGGGGTTTGTTTTAAACTAATTAAACTACTCCTAAATCTATACTAATTGCAAGAAAAGTAAATGTGATAGAAAACTCTTATGGTTAAACAAATGTGTTTACCTAATCATACACTACTCTTTAGTTGTCGTCTCTTATTTTATTACCCGTCACTCTCGTAAAGGAATGTGTAAGTATCTAATAAATTAAACACCTAACTCAGAATCCACCCAAATGGCAAGGTAGTATGAAGACTATTATGTGGGTATCATATAAACTAGCCGCGTTTCCCTAGACATCTTCGCTATGCAATTAAGAAGCTAGTTTTCTAAAGCCTAACGCGTACATCATTAACAAGAAGCAATAATTCAAGATAAAAACTAGGTTTCATGCAATCATAAGCAAACATAATTTAAATTTAGACAAGCATGTTTATTGAAATCGAAGAACAATTAATCAAATAATATATAGACATATTAAAAGATTAAAGAGATAAATGAACTTCACTTCAATAAAACATAAAGTAATGATGATTACAATAGGGTTAGAAACCCTAAAAATCATCTAAGAACATCTGCTACTAAGTATAAAATCGTTCCCCAAATTTTCCACACTTAAACACAAAATATACTAGGTTTGTAATATAAGATAAAAAAATCATGACATTGTTGCTTGTAAGTTGTGACATCGTCAACCCTTAGAATCTTCTTCAGGCTTCTCAGAGTCGGTTACCATGACGTCGTTAATATAAGTTCTGACGTCGTCCCTTGAAGACTTTGACGTTGTCACAAGAACTTGTGAAAGCGTCTCCACGGTTTGTAAACCAATTCTTCATCAATCTTCATGTAGAGTTGTAATCTTGTCTGTTTCTTCCCAAATTAAGTCCAAGTCATGTGTATTTCCTCCAAATGCCTTCCAAATGCTAAAATCACAAAAAGAAATGATTAAGCATGATAAATAAGTATATTTGCATGATTTTGGGGGTTAAATGACCAAAAAAAGTGTATAAAATGACACCTCGTCAAATACCCTTACACTTGGTATTTTCTTATCCTCAAGCAAATGAGCTTTTCTACCTAGTCAATAGCAATATCGGGGGCATTTAACCTACTTAATAAATATAATTTATGACACAACAAATTAGTCCTCATAATTAAAAGCACGTAAATTATATACTAGCACCTCACATAAGTGTTTGGATTCTCTTATTCTCTCAGGTGTAATAATGAATTATAACGGGGAAAATAACACTAACTACCTGTCATAGTATATAAATTACCATAAGCTTGATAATGGATCAAAAAACCTCCACCACTTTGGCTTAAGCACCTAGGAATTACCATCAAAGATGTCTTTCAAGGGTTGTGATGTATAGGTGTAGGGTAAAGGAAACACGGTTAGGGATATTTGGGAGAGTTTTTGAGTGATGGCAAGCTAATCATATACAAGAATACATGTAAAAGGCGTTTCTAAGCCAAGACTCGACAAAACTAGGACAAAATATACAAACTCTACATCAAACTCTTTCTTTTCTTTTCTCGACTCTTTCTTCAACATAAATAATAGCAAGATGGGAGCCGTATCTAACATATTTATTTGCTTTTTTTGTTTTTTTGAATTTTTTTATACACTTTTGCGTTGCCATCTGCTGAAACATAAATAATACATGATTCGGGGTTTATAATTTCACCCCTACACTTGAGTTTTTAATACTCAACAATAAACTAACTAATGACCCGAATTGAGAAGGATCAACATAACATGGAGAATATTAGACAAACATGGGGGTAATGACTTAACTTTTCTTCTCCATTTCTTCGTATAATTAAAACTACCATGAATCCCAATCGTCTCAAAACTACATACACTAACAATAGACTCGACTTAGCAACCATGTACTCAAGTAAATAATTAATTGCGGTTTAACAATGTGATAACAATAATGTACTAAAAATGAGTACATACAAGGAAGGCTAAGGCGATATGGGTGTAACATTTTGGTGGTGTAAACAATACTCTTTATTAACAATCCGGAATCCATTGAAAAATTACAAGAATTGCGAATAGGATAGGCTCGAAGGGTTATACTAGGGTTATCTTGCACTAAAAATGAGTGCATAGCAAGGGTGTGGGGGTAGTTATATGATCGAGGAGACCATCATAACCGTAACAAATACAGGCTAAAAACAAGGGTTTATCCTAATGCCTCTTATCACTTAATAAATCCTAATCACACGAATGCGATCTCACTAACAGTCTCGGGATGAATCTCTAAAGCAAGTTCTAGAATTTATAACACTGCCAGTACACTCTCATAATCCTAACCGATACCAATGCTCCAGAAAAGGCAACAAAACTACACATGCTCGTCTAAATCTATGAACGAGACACATGTAATTGCTTAATTCCTTAACTCGAGCAAGCTAAAGGTTAAAATTATCAAAAGCATAAAAAATGAATGCTTTAATTTCTAAGTTCTAGGGCAGACCTCACATTTTTGGGGGGGATTTCTTGCAGGGTAGGGTTTTGTGCTAGTCAATAAACTCATATCCATGGAGACGCTTCTAAAACTAAGTTTCACCGTTTTTTGCCATAAAATTTAAAATTTGGGTTAAATTACCGTCTACGCTATGTTTACTGTATATTACACATTTTTAAAGAACCAAATCAAATTCAATGAAGGAATAGGTTTTCTTAAGGCTTTTATATCCCCTACACTTATTTTGAACATTGTCCCTAATGTTCTTTACTCAAAAAAGGAATAAAGGGAAAAAGAAGAAAAGCGAAGGAAACTAATACTCCCCTAGTTTTGCTCAATAATGGAGAAGAAACAAATGATCCTGGCTAAATCTTCATCCAAGAATTATCCACGTGAAATTCCTAAGAACTTTTGAGCTCTCCTTATCAAATATAATCTGCAAATCAAAGACAAGAAACAACTATACCGAGCCTAAAATTCTACTAGGGAGAATAATATATAACCCTATTAATTGTGAATTGAAAATCCTAAGAAAGCAATAAAGATAAGATGTGTGTACTAATGTAATCATGGCTTTCTGCAAGGATTAGGAAAATTAAAAATTATGGAAATTACACAAAAATAAATTTTCAAAAATTCGAAAGAAACACAAAATTTTCGTAGCTACAGTTGGTGACGCCGTCAGGAAAATCCTGACGCCGTCTCCAGGCCTGTAAAAATATTTACTTTTGTTTTCTTGGCAAAATTCTACTAAAAATATACCTATTATGTTTTATGTAACAATATTCTGCATAAAACCACCAAAAAACGATTAGTACAAACATATGACTCGAAACAAACAACAAGAACTAAAGTGTGAATTAATCTACAAATTATTTATTTTACAATGTTTTTTAAATGTTCATAAAATACTGATATTTTTCTTTCGTACACTTATTTTATACAAAATACATTTGATTGTAATTAATATGGGATTAAAAACAAAACAAAGCATGATCCACATATATTCAAACATATAAGAACAACCATAAGATAAAACACACGAAACTCCTAAATGCAAAAACTAAAAAAGATTGGGTTGCCTCCCTATAAGCGCTGTTATTATTAACGAGTCTTCTAGCTAGACTATAGTCACACTCCTAGGAATCTAAAAATGTTCCAAGGTCGATGATCTCACTTGGGATTCGCTTTCTCGGATAATTTCCTTGTGGGATTTGACTTGGGAAGGTTCTATACAATTTCTCTCCCTCGGGATTCAGTCAATTCAATTTAATTTGAATGCATCATCCTTCTTTTGGTGGGCTTATTCAGATTATTTTCTTTTCTTTTAAATTCCTGCGACTTTACATATTTCCCTTAAGTATCATAGGGTTAGCACCTAAGAATACTACCTATCTTTCTAAACACTAATACCTCACTGAAAGCCGTTGAGTTTGGCATTCCTAGCAATTCCTCATTATGTTATAATTTATTATACACTCGAGTGAAAGAGAGAATCCCAAACACTTATGTGAGGTGCTAGTATATACTTTTCATGTTGTTAATTACAAGGTCTAGGAGGTTGTGTTAGAAAATACTTTTAAAGAGTAGGTTAAATAACCCTCATATTGCTATTGTCTAGGTAGAAAAGCCCATTGTTTGAGGACAAGCAAATCCCAAGTGTAGGAGTATTTGATGAGGTGTCATTTTATACACTATTTTGGGGTTATTTAACCCCTTAAATCATGCAAATATGCCTAAATTATGTGCTTAATCGTTTGTTTTCACGTTTTTAGCACTTGGATGGCTTTTGGAGGAAATACACGTGACCTAGGCTCATTTAGAGAAGAAACGAACAAGATTACGGACCCGCACCAAATCTCATAAAGATATATGCAAACAGTGGCTGGAGACGGTGTCGCAGGCATAAAGCAACGCCGTCGTGATCAATCTAGTGACATCGTTAGGAATATGGCGACGGCGTCAGGATGTGATCGACTTAAAGAGGATCTAGAATCGTCTACGTGGCGACGGCGTCAGGATTGCAAAGCGACGGGGTCGACATCTTTATAAATATAAATCCGTTTTTAGGGTTTTAGGGTGTAACTTTAGGATAACTTTGTATAACCCTAGGGAGACAAACCCTAGTCGTTTTAGGAGCTTTATAGGTCATTTTAGGGCCTTAAAATCCTATTGAACTACCTTGAATCCATGTTTTAATCAAGTAAGGTTATTTATCTTTAATCATTCAATATGTCTATGTGTTGTTTGATTAATTTATCTTCTTGCTTTATTTATAACATGCGAGGCTAAACCCTCCTTTGTATTTATCTATGATTGCATAAAACTTAGGTTGTAGATCTTTTTGATGATGCTTCTTGTTGATGAATGTGCATGTTAGGCTTTAGAGAAACAACTTTTGTCTGTATCGCTGTTGATATGTCTAGGAAAACGCGAGTTGTTTAAAAAGGATACCATCGGTAACAGTCTTCATACTACCTTACCCACTATATGGTTGATTCCTCTTAAGTTATTTCACATGCATTTAATATATTCTTAGGGGCATTGTAATAGTCTCCATACTACCTACCTTGTGCATTGCCTTAACGGAATATTAAATAGACAGCGGGTTCGTGTAATCCGTTCATGACCTAGAAAATACTTACACAGATCATCACAAGTGTAATAAAGCAACAGATCTAGGAGAAGCAATCTGAGGAGTAGTGCATGATTAGGTAAATACATTTACTTATCATAAAAGTTATCACTAGTAGAATAAATTATAATTAGTTTAGTTATTAGTTAAACAAACCAACCTCTCAACCTATAGATTTACCTGCTTTCATAAAATATAAAAATACAAAAATAATCACCTCTAGAATTCTGTTAGACCGTGATCATAACAACCCCCGAGTCTTGCCTATACTACACTGCAACGATTAGGTACACTGCCTAGGGGATTGTAAAACTTCCTGTAGAAGTCCTGTGACCCTCACATCAAGTGTTTAGCGCTGTTGCCTGGGGAATAGTTAGGTTTCGATCATAGTTTAACTTAGTTCTATTCGCTTGAATCCTTTCAAGTGAGAATTTAATTCCGTATATTAGCTTTCTCGTAGTATATCTTTTCTTTGTGCTATTTGTTTCGTAATCCATTCTCATTAACCACCATGGGAGACGCGAATCCTATCCCTAATCTTGGAGATTACTCCAAACCTAGCCACGAGGGCTATAGGAATACCATTGAGATCTCCGTAGGGAACAACATGGTACCTCTTCGATCTGACACCATCCGGTTGGTGCAAAACGGATGCTCATTCCACGGACTTTGGTTCGAGGATCCTAACCAGCACCTCAAGGATTTCTTAAAACTTGTGGACTCACTTGACCTTGATGGTGAAAACAGGGAAAGAACGCGCCTGCGTTTATTTTAATTTTCCCTTCGCGATCAAGCTAGCAACTGGCTTGAACGTCTTCCAGCAGGATCCATCACCACATGGGAGGATCTTACTCCTCGTTTTCTTGCTTAATTCTTTCCACCAGGAAGGACCGCAAAACTTCGCAACGATATCTTGATGTTCCAACAACATCATGGAGAATCTCTCTCAGAAGCATGGACTCGTTTCAAGGACTTACTCCAAAAATTCCCTCATCATGGCATTGACCTTTGGCTCCAAGTCCAAATCTTTTATGACCATGTCAATCCCGTA